>JASANB010001822.1:0-66554 GCA_030248155.1 Sabatieria punctata
GGGACGCATCGATATAGGGCAGGCTCCGGAGGGCCTCTTTTCCAAATATAAAAATACCCCTAGGGGTACGCATCAAGGTCGCGCCTTGGCCACGGGTAGCGATCGACCGGAACCAAAATTTTCGCCGGAACCGGAACCACCAAGTTCCGGCCGGAACCGGAACCGGAACTTTTTCAATATTCGGTCCAAAATTTATAGAAACGTATTTATAGGCACGTCGTGTACAAATTCCTGTTATAAACATCAGCAGAAGTTCAAATCAACAACAGAATACAGACTTTTCAATAACAGTAGTCAAGAGCACGCAAATTGTACTTCAGAAAGAGAAGCTTTTCAACATTTTCAGGTTTCAGGTTTGATCTGTCACTTTCGGAGATGTTTTTAGCTGCCTTAAAGGCACAGTTGTTAAGAAAGATTTTTTGAAGGCCAAAAATTTTTGCTTTTTTTGAAAATTTAAAAAAAATTTTTTTTTGAAAATCGTCTTAAATGGGTCCAGCATGCTAGTACAGATACTTACAACAAATTTTCCACTTTTGCACCTTAAGTCAGTTGAGAAACCTGTTCGAAAACGACAATACAGCTTTAAACACTGCCTGTACCTGCATAATTTCACCGAAAATTGTCTTTAGAGGCACTTCTAATGATGCATAACATGGAAAACTGCATAATTTCTCCCCATTCATGCAAATTCTACTGCCCCCACTGAGCTGCGCACTTTATTAAACAGACGCAATAATACTTGATGTAACTGAATATCCATCAAAAATAGTGAATAAAAAAGTTCCGGTTCCGGTACCCTTTTTCACCGGAACCGGACCGGAACCGGAACCGCCAGTTCCGGCCGGAAGGAACCGGAACCGGAATTCCGGTCGATCGCTAGCCACGGGTAGTTTACGCAATCCCGCCTGTCACGGCGGCCCCGGCATCCGTGAAAGCGGTTGTTTGTGGGTTCGAAACCGGTCGAAGCGACTGGAAGTAGTCGACGTAAAGCCCAACCCAGACCGCCGAAAGCCGGTGATGGCCAGTAGGTAAATGGGAACCGAACCGGCACTGCCGTTGCAACTAATGGCAGCAAAGGGGAGGGTTGTTTGTAGACAGGGCTACCCTATTGAAGCGCTCTGAAAATAGCGAGGGGTGTCCTGAGCTGTCCGAAAGGACAGTGGAACTCAAAAACAAACAAACAAACGAACAAACAAACAAACATCAGTATAGGGCACGTGCCGGAGGGCCTGTTTTCCGATTATAAAAATACCTCTAGGGGTACGCATCAGTATAGGGCACGTTCCGCAGTCGTATAGTCATAAGAAAGTTAATTAATTAATAACCCAAAAAGAGGCCAAAAGGGGAATAAATATTGTGCAAAATCTATTACTGTTTTAAAACGCTTTCTATATTTTATGTTTTTCTTGACAATCTGAAAACTTATCCTTCAAAAATTCGAAAAATTCACCAATGAGGAGAATTACAATGAAAAATTTGTCAAAATTTGGTGTTTTGGGACCAAAAATGTATGCACATTTTTCGACAAAAACTGAATAATTCAGTGTTTAAAACTATTATAGTATAAAAAACCGTATAATATCGTATAGCGAAAAATACCGTATACCGGTCCCATCCGGAGTCGTAGAGTTAGAAAGATCTTATCAAGAACTCTATCTATATGGACGGCAAAAAGTAAAAAGCACCCACCGTTGGGGTGATCACTCGAATTGCAAATTTTGAACATAGACCACCGAATGTGGTATCAAATGACTGGTGACGATCTCTTGATTATTATTTCGCGCATCAACACCTAATTACTGCATGCTATATTCAGCTTTTCTCAGATACATGTTTTTGGTCTCGGAACAAATCCTGTAAAACGTGCGCACCCAAATTGTAACTCTGTAATAAATTTGACCGAATGTTGTTGAGTGTCAGTGTTTCCAGGTGCTAGCTAGTCCTGTAGGCCTATACCTACTACCACCAACTCAAAATTATACTACTTTATACTCATACATGTAACAGCTCCGGGCCGACCTGGGGGGAGGGGGTAGGGGGGTTTTCCTCAGTTGGGGGGTCGAGGGGGGTTTCGCCCAGGCGCGGGGTCCCAAATTTCGAAAAGCTCCAAAACGTTTAAAAATGCGTTTTTAGCACGTTTTTTTCAGTAAGGACGCTAAAAATCGCTATTTTAAGCTGCAAAATAGCGTTTTAAAGCTAAAAAACAAGCAAAAAATAACAATAAAGAGCTTCCAAAAACACCGATTTTTCTTAAATATCAGCAGTGGAAACGCCAAATTCGGTTTCCAAAGGCTTTTCAAGTGAATTTTAGGCTAAAAATTAGTGATTTCTGACCCAATTTGTTAATACTGGAGCCACTACTAGTACTTGTATTTTTTGGGCGGGGTGGGGGTGAGGAGGGGGGTTCGCCTTTCCAGCAGGGGGTAACTCCCCACAGACCCCCTAGTACATGTATGTTTATACTGCAACTGTAAAACTGTCAGATCAAAGGTTTCAAGCATAGTAATCTGTTATGAAATGCAGGCAGCAATGGCAGAAGCGTTTTAATTTCGACTCAGAGTTTTTTACACAAGCTAAAGTTTCAATGACTTTCTAAACCATCGAAAATTCAGGCATTTTGCAGTTTGCGTATAGTTTACCCTTCCCGTTCCCCTCAGGGGTAAGGAAGTTCAAATTTAGATGAAAGTCGTTTCAATTCGACTTATAAAAATATATGGGCTGGGTGCCTGGGAGCCTTTACTGACATCAATCCGGCCAAGACCCCTCACTAGGCCGTCCGGATCAGATGTAGCTGGGGGGAATCAGGAACCTACCCCAAACAAAAGCTAATGTGTTTAATGATCACAATTAATTATATATCAACGATTTCTATCGATAAATATCGATTATCGATTTTTTTGGCAAAATTCCAAAATTTCAAAATCGTCCAAAAATGGCCATCTCATATATCATTTGAAAGCCCTTCGCCTGGCGAGTCTAATGATCACTACATCAGCGTAGGACACGCCCCGGGGGGCCTGTTTTGCCAAATATAAAAATACTTGAAGAAATTTAATAGGGGTCGGGCACTAGCCGGTCGAACGGCCCAGCCGTCCCCTTGATCAGCCTGTTATTGTTCTGTTCGGACTTACTGAATAAACTAAACTAAACTAAACTAAACCCCTAGAGACGCATCAGTACAGGCCATACATGTAACAGCTCCGGGCCGACCTGGGGGAGGGGGTGTTCCTCAGGTGGGGGGTCGAGGGGGGATTTCGCCCAGACGGGGGGTCCAAAATTTCAAAAAGCTCCAAAACGCCTGGAAATGCGTTTTTAGCACGTTTTTTTCACGTTTTAGGACTCTAAAAATCGCTATTTTAAGCTGCCAAATAGCGTTTTGGAGCTATAAACAAGCAAAAAATGACAAAAAGGGCTTCCAAAAACCCCGATTTCTCTTAAGTATCAGCAGCGAAAACGCCAAATTCGGTTTCCAAAGGCTTTTCAAGCGAATTTTAGGCTAAAAATTAGTGATTTCTGAGCCAGTTCGTTAGTACTGGAGCCGCAACTAGTACTTGTATTTTTCGGTCAGGGGGGTCCCGTAACCTCTCTCGAGGGGGGTGAGGGTGGGTTTGGCCTTTTCAGCTAGGGCGTAAGCCCCCAAACCCCCCTAGTACATGCATGGTACAGGCACGCTCCGGATGGCCTGTTTTCCAAATATAAAAATATCCCTAGGGGGACGCATCAGTATAGGCACTCTCCGGAGGGCCTGTTTTCCAAATATAAAAATATATACCCCTAGAGACGCATCAGTAGCTTCGGGGCACGCTCCGGAGCAGCCCCTCTATCCTAGGGATGCAAATGGTATCCGGTATTATTTGGTATTATTCGGTATTATTTGGTATTTTCTAGGTATTTGGTATTATTTGGTATTTGGTATTTTTTATACCAAATAATACCAAATAGTTTTAATAACTAAACAGTTAGCATTTAAGCGATAAATTCTGCATATTTTGCGACTGTATACCATGTCAGAGCTCTTCTTGTTCAGAGTTTTCTCTTTATTTCTAATTTACTAAAAGTTTAACAATGCAGATACGCAGAACAAGACGTCTCTTTACCGTTTCTGAGCAACAAAACAACAAAGACCAGTTTAGCTTATAACAACCATTCATGGAAAATTCTCGAAAAGTGGGAGGGGGCCCCCATGAAACGACGCAAGGCGATTTTGGGGGAAAGGGGGGGGTCCGAAAAATACGGATTTTGGAACGACGTCGTTTATGGGAGGCCCCTTTATCGAGACCGAGCCTAGACAGCAAACGTCACAACGTGCTTGCCCATTTCCCGAGTAAGTGAAAAACCATCAAATTCTGCTCGTTTTCTTTCTCGGCATGACTAGATTTCTTTTAGATGCAACAAAAACTCTTCCACTGAGGCAAAACTTATATATTTTTTGCTGAAAAAACAAAAAGTATGACTTTGCGCTCATTCCAAACAGCTAGCGACCTGTTTATCAACTATTTGGAATTATTTGGTATTATTTGGTATAGAAAATACCATCTGGTATTTGGTATTTTTGATACCATTTGCATCCCTACTCTATCTACTACATCCCCTCCTCCGGCGCAAAATTTTGGGTAATATGGATTCGGATCCCCGGCCCCCCACCGAATTCGGCGACTACTAAACTGGTAATATCGAATCGGCGCTGGGGGAATCGGCGCTCGGCGCTCGGCGAGAAAATACGGTAGCGCTAATGCGGGAAAAGATTGCGCTTGGGCTAAAATATCGAGTTATACACCCGTAACAGCTGCGCGAGTTTAACATGTTCCCCTTTTACATAATACAGACAGCCTTACGGCAGATTTATACTTCTGCCATCATGATGGCATGCATGGCACTGGCCAATAGGCGTTGTGGATGGGCGTGCTAAAAGCAGTGGCGTATCCATCCAGTATTTTGGAAAGGAGGGTGTAAAATTTTGAAAGTGCCTGGTTGGGCCGCTGCCTAACCAGGGTAAGAAAATTTAGCAGACTTAGCCTTCAAAAACGCGTTTAAAACGCACTTCGAACTTAAAATTAACAGAAATTACAAGTTTTAGTAGTTTATAATGGCCTGTTTGGGCTTCTGCCCGACCAGGGCGAGAAAATTTTGAAGATTTAGCTTTCAAAAACGCATTTAGAAGGCATTCTTAGCACAAAATAGACAGTTTTAGTACATAATTCATTAGTCTCTTCTTTTTTGGCAGACTTTTTCTTCCTAGCTCTGCCGCAAAGGGGGTGTACCCACCCTACACCCCCTGGATATGCCACTGGTCAGTGCCAGTGCGGTCATGATGGCAGTGTATCGGCCTTTATACGGCTAGTACTTAGCTTCGGCTGTTTAGAAATAAGACAAAGGTTGGCGAGGGTTGACGCAATATTAGCTCACCAGTACTAGATCAGTGTGAGGGCACAGAAACTATTGCTCCCGCGAATCACATTCTGTTGTGTGAGAAGGAAACGTTGCTTGCTTACTTGCGGCTCAACAGTAACATGGCACACGAGAGGTCGCGAGAAAAGTTATTCAATTGTTGGCGTATCATTAACCTATACGAGCACTCTAACTTCGATTGAGCCACTCGGCACGAGGCAACCTAACCTTACCATACAAAATGGTTGACAAAATGCAACTTTATGAATTTAGAATACGTAGATCGCTATGTACGTACGTATGTACGTACAACAAAACAAGCAACGCTGGAAAATTGAGAAGCATCCGACTGACATACTGTAAATACTGTACGTACATGCATAGAGTAAGTGTCTACACTGTATCAGACACACATTGTCCCCTGTTTGTGCGACAAAGGAAAGCTGTCTCGTCCGAGCTGTTCTGTGGTGAGGTACAAACGATGTTCTTCTTGAAAGGTCAAAGTGGGATCGGTTGTCAACAGCTCATAGGATACATTCGGATAACGAGATTTGAGACAATCAATGTGAACAGTGAATCAGTGCGGGCTCATCGTGCTCTTGGAATACACTGATCGGCCTTGCTCGCGGAACTCGTATCGCTCCCAGTGCACGAAAGCAACATTTTCAGGCGGAGCATCTCGCTTGGTGAATTCTTGACTGCAATGCTTGCACTTAGCTGTGCTGTAGCGCTGCCAGAAATCGACAAGTCGAACCAACTGAAATTCCTTGTCATTGTGATACTCCTTCGTAAGACAGCAGAGGCTTGATTAAACGAAGCTAGCTGAGTCTCTGTTGGCTTATGAAGACCCCACTATTCGCTCATTGTGACTGCTCTTTGACCTCGAACCTGTGTTGAACAGCCGATCTCCGATGGTCGGGGAACTCCGGCTGACGCTGCGCCTCCTTTTCGACGGTAGTGATCAGGCTTCGTTCCGGCTACAGGCTCATAAGCAGTAGCACTGACCGCTTTACTCACATCTTCACTGGCTAATTTCTCGGCCAAATCGGTGACATGCTGGCAAAGACCACCTAACTTGTCAGCAGTTGTGAGCACACACATAGCTAAATCTTTTGAACTCTGAGCAGTGCGGTGCGCAAGTGAATGAACCGAGAGCAGAGTTAAAACGGACAGAAAACTGTTTCGGACCGTCCCACACACCAATCTAGAAGTTTAGAATTTAAATTTCGCGCTGGCTATGGTATCTTAGATGTTCACGCAACAGAAGAATTTAGATTTCGCGCTTCTTAGTATTTTAGATGTTCACGCCACAAATCAAAAATTAGCGCCGAGCGCCGATTCCCCCAGCGCCGATTCGATATTACCACTAAACTTCGCAACATCGCAACCAGTCGCAACTTCGCAACCAGTCGCTCCCGTTCGCATCCGCCGGGCGCCAACTCTAGAATATAGACGCGAAGATTTATTTGACGATGAAATTGCGCAAAATTAATCAGAAATTCCGGATCATGTTACGAAACAGCAATGTTCTAGTAGAGGGGACACTGTTTGATGGACACTGAGGGGCGGAGCGCATGAAGGATAACATTAAATGAAAATTTATTCAATGCTGCAGAAAGCCAGGAAGGATGACTTGCAGTGTTTTAACCATAAGATTTTGGTAAAAATAGCAACAATCAACTGAAACTGAATAATTTTTGGGCTGAAAATTTCGCTTTTAGGCAAGAATACAATTTTGGTGCGACAATTAAGCGTTCGGTTTTTTTACAAAAAAATAACAATTTTTGGATCGGCAACACTGTTACCAGGCTGTACCGATCAAACATACAGTACGACCACAATTAACGCAACACGGCTAAATCTTTGGATTGTGATTGTGCACATAGAAACACTTTTTCTATTCTTGATACAATGCGATCGTAAACCGTAGGCAGATACTGATAAAAATTTACTTCATTATTGCGTACGTAATGGGGTTAGAGACCGAGCATGGTCGGACGTGACCATGCTCCGGCCGAGTGAAGATTTGAGCCAGGCGTGCGTGCAGCAAAGGCCCCTACGCCGGGCCCACCTACAAATTTGAAAATCTGGACCGTTTTCTAATATGTACTGTAGAACACTGTTCATTTCAGTCTTAAAATAAAGGACCAGCAGTTGATCCGATCCGATCTGATGTGCAGGGGCCTTACGGCCTACGATCAGACTCGTGGCCCATTTCGCAACCCCGATTTCGTCATCTCGGACGTTTTTCCCTTCTTTCACTGCCCAGCCACTTATAGGCATGCCGTTGGGTGCCAGCATAGTAGTTTTCTCAGACGGCTCCTAACGTTGTCGATGTTCTCCTCCAACGTGGCATGCTTTGTGGAACGGCTTTCTGTGCAGTGGCAGATCCTGTCAGTTCCCTTTTATCTACTCGCTGTCACCAGCTTTCGGTGGCCTGGGTGGGGCTTTGCGTCATCTAATTCCAGTCAGACTGGTTTCGAACCCACTACAACAGCTATGGATGCAGGGGCCGCCGTGACTCAGAGGCAGCCAGCTACCAACTGAGCCAACGACGCCACTTGGACCAGCAGTCATCTTACCTGAGAAATGAAAGAGCCGTAATACGTACATTGCAGCTATTAACCTTCCTTACCAAAATCGAGCCGTACTATGACTGCTTGTATTCTTACAACATGTGTAAACCTACCGAGTCACGCTAAATCGAACCGCCAACCCGGTGCATTATGGTACTAACACGCTGTGAGTTCGAGTATTCTAAGAAATATGCTTAAAAGGCCTACTACACTTGTTTATTCAAAAAGCAAAACAAATTTTAAAGTAGATATTGAAAGATTTATACTCAGCCTTTTGCATTCCAATATGTACTAGTGTTTGTACCTTCGACTACAGCGATGCAAAGCTGGTGTCAAGCGTCGTTTGCTTCAACTGTGGTGGTGGAGAAACAGGCTGCCCTTGTTGTTGATGTGACCCTCATCTTTCACTGAATGTAAAGACACAAAGAGTAAACTAGGCATCCTTTACATCACGTCATAGCAGCCCTTCTAGCAAGAACAGGCACAGGAAAAACAAAAAAGAAGTCGGAAAACTTTTTCTTGCGTATTCTGTTTTCTTCGCATCGACGTTCTAGAGTTGGCGCCCGGCGGATGCGAACCGGTGCGACTGGTTGCGAAGTTGCGACCTGTTGCGATGTTGCGAAGTTTAGTAGTCGCCACCGAATTCGGACCCCCAGCCTGGTACGGAAAAATGGTTCTTAAGATTCGGAACCCCACCTAGGCCGTAGTTTAAATTTCACGAAATTTTATTTGGAAAATTATGGGGCACATTTGGACACCTCGGTACGCGGACCATTCCCCCCATCCACGGAGCACCCTAACTTTAGGCCTCAGTTTCAAGCTGCAATTCAAGTTTCTTCCGGTACCAATTTTCACTATATTTCTTCTATTTTAGTGTATGATCTCTTCTGATCTTCCGGTATTGATTTTCACTTTACTTCTTCTATTTTAGTGTATGATCTGTGCTAGTGCGTCTGGTCGCAAATTCTCTCTGGTAGATTGGAGTACTGACGCAACTCTGTTTGGGCACTTTATACTTGATTCGATATTGCCGTATGGTGTGATTACATATTTCCTTGTGTAGCGTAAGTACGATAAATCTCTTTAAATACTTCGTTATTATTGGTCTACCTACACGCGCGTACTACTGTTTCTAAGTAAATTAATTTGAAATATAATTTAATTATAATTTACTTGTATTAGTAAATTTCTAAAAAAATTAATTGAAATTATACTTATAATTTACTTAAGGCAAAAATTCACTTTTAATATAATTCAAACTATAATTTACTTGTATTACTAAATTTCTAAAAAGTATAATTAAAATTATAATTATAATTTACTTAGCAACAGTAGCGCGTACGAATATACTACTGTACTGTGGAACCAATGTGATGCTCCTTTCGAGCGAAAGAGATAAAATGTAGTCTCGGTTACTGTGTTCAACAACGGCATTTCAATTCCCCCAATACTATCAGGGTTCGGATTCGGTCAGGGGATTTAAAATTTGTCATGGGATTTTGGGACTTATCAGCGGAAATTGCGGTGCGTCACTACATAAAAAACATGCATTCAGTAGGTTGTAGAAGCAACAATGAAAGCGCATGTAATTAAGACCATATCAGTGCGTTTTAGAAGGGTAATTTTTCAAAAATTTTCTCGCCCTGGTTGGACGACCCAACCAACCTCTTCAAACTACTAAAACTGTTAGTTGTATGCTCAGACTGCCTTTCAAACGCAATTTTCAAAATTTCCTCGCATCTGGTTGGGCAGGCAAAATCGGGGGCATGTCAGGGGATTTTGGATCAACAGATTGCCACGACCCTGACTATGATGAGTTTTAGATTCATATATACAGTAGTAGCTCCTTCGCTAGTAAAGATTTCTGGCACAATTTTTATTCAGATTTGATGTACTTTCAGTGGAGCTCAGCGACAGTGTGAAGAAGTCAGTTTTTTGCTCTCCTACCTGCCGTATGGCATTTTTCATTATATTTAAATTATTTTTATCTGAGAAATACTTTGTTGGACTTAATTTTTTGTGCCAGTTTATTTGTTCACTGTAATGCTCAATGTTGACTTTCCGCTTTAACTGTTGCGCAGCTTTTTTTACTCACCACCAAGTCAAGCATTTTTGACAATCGTTTAGCCGATGCTTAAATTATTTCTATGACGTGCAGTTTGCTGGGAAATACGTTACGCAAAGTCATTACATAATGATTAAATGAACGAATTTACCGCATTACAGTAATTTATAAAATCAGAGCTTAAATAAACCGATTGCCGGCTCAATCCCACCTGGCAAGGCAAACTGCCATATTGAATTTTACCCTAAAGGATGATCCTAACTCTGAGCCTGCACCCAGCTAAGCCTGAACCTAAGCATCAGCTTGAAACTGAGCCCTCAAGTTAGGGTGGTCGGCGGATGGGGGGAATGGTCCGCGTACCGAGGTGTCTAAATGTGCCCCGAAATTTGCAAACAAAATTTCGGGAAATTTAAACTACGGTCCCGGGGTGGGGTTCCGAATCCACAAACCGTTGTTTCCGTACCAGGCTGGGGGTCCGATTTCGGTGGGGGTCCGGGCGGGGGTCCGAATCCATATTACCAAATTTTGGCGATTTTTTATGTAAATTTAACAGCGATTTTTGGCCTTTTTTTGCAAAGAAGCATTCGGCATACCTGGGACGATTTCAGGCCCCGTTCTCCCTCCTGATTTTTCCTGCCCATTTTTTGTAGTATGTAGGTAAAATTCATCCCGGTCTCTAAAGCGTAAGAACTTTAGACCTAAGCCAGAAACTAAGCCAAGCCTCAGTCTTAAGCCTAGCGCTATTTATTTACTATGGATGGGATCCAACCTTACTTTTTTTCTATAAGACATGACATCCACACTGCATTTTTCCTCTTTGGTTGACTATTGAAGTCATATTTGTTGAATCAATCAAAATGGCTAGAAAAAATTGATTGGTTGACCAAAAAAACGCATACAATCATCGATATATTTCAATTTTTCTCATAGAGAATAAATAATTATGTCAATTAGATGTAAGAAGGTAAAACCTGTTTTCAAACAGAAAAAAATTGACGAGTTTTCTCTCAAAAATTGGCAAAAATGCGCATCTGAAATGGAAATGATAAATTATACTATATTTTTTATACTACAAGTACAAAATCTAAAATTATACTACATTTTTATGCTACATACTACAGTACAGTTGATTTTTCGATACTTTTCGAACAAAGGTTAATTAATTATCCTACAGGTAGTATTATTATACTACACCTGGCAACACTGAGTGTGGTGTCAACCAACTGTTTGACTTCTAGTTTATTGTTTTACACACTAAGACACCAGCACATCCACAGCCAATTACTGCATGCTACCTCTCGTCTCAGGTTACGCGCTCTCGTCGTCGTCATATATATCGCCTTGCTTCATCGATTATAGGCCGATTACCCCCAAACCCCAACTTAGAAAACTGCCTGTAAAATCCATACGCATAGACGTAGATTCGTGCCCAAGGCCAGATCGATATACATTACCCTAGCTACAGAATAAACACAGTTAGAAAGATTGGGATCGAAACCCCAGGACGGTGGCCCTTTTTAAACGACGATCATCACTATGAAAAAATAAGGTTTTTCAGGTCTTCTTTTGAAAGATACCTACCCCTGATACCTACCAATTTTACTGTGTGATGAGTAGGTACATGTTTCGGTGCATGCATTTACTTGCATAAATCCTTGAACAACAAATTAAAAAAATGAAAAAAAGAAAAATGTGCCATCGCGACCTCCACTTACTAAAACAATCATAGCATTCGAGTCCGCCGACAGGTATATCTGCCCAAGAGCATATGGGTAGATAGATATGACAATTTGCTATTGATTAAGCATAAATATAACAGCCTTCTTCCAAGCCCTATGACGGTGGTTCTTTTTAAACAGAAATAGCCAAAAAATGTTTACACTTCAAACACTGTGCAAGTAGTGATCACCCTACCACAGACAGACAGAGAGACAGACAGACAGAGTTTACTCCAATGTGATGCCAGACACCCAGCAGGTAAAACGGCAGGAGCATACACATAACAACTAATTTACAGATATAGACAATCCTTGTGCTATAACATATGGCTACCACCATAGCACCGTCGTCAAGAGCCTCATCGACCCGCACTCCACCAAGGTGGTGCCATCCAGTTGCAGCAGATAATGGCCCTCGCTGCGGTAGAGTGCTTAGTTATATAGCACAGTTCCAGTTATAGCTCAGCTGGGCCGTCGCCTAATTATCGAAGCGCAGTTATAGCACAGTTGACCCGGTCATGGACGGTCATGAGTCGTCCATGACCCAGTCCGTCCAACGTCATTATTTTGACCACGGAAGCTGCTATTGTAAAGTATTACGTGATTGCATGTGTCCATACATGTAGTTGGGGGGAATGGGGGGTATTTCCCCCCAGGCCCGATTTTCGGAGAAAATTCCCCCCCCCCCAGCCGGATTCTGGGGGGGGGGAATTTTTTGAAACCCTATTTTGGGTTTGTAAACCTGCAAACAGGGTTCCAGAAGCCCTGATTAGGGTTTCAGAAACCCAACTTGGGTTCCAGAGCCCTAGTTTGGGTTTCAAAAACCCTAAATAGTGTTCCAGAACCCTGTTTTGGGTTTCAAAAACCCTAAATAGGGTTCCGAAACCCTGTTTTGGGTTACTGAAACCCTAAATAGGGTTCCGGAACCCTAATTTGGATTTCCGGAACCCTATTTTGGGTTACTGACACCCTAAATAGGGTTCCGGAACCCTAATTTGGGTCCTGAAACCCTAATTTGGGTTACTGAAACCCTAAATTGGGTTCCAGAACCCTAATTTGGGTTTCTGGAGGGCCGAAATAGGGTTCCGGAACCCTAATTGGGGTTACTGAAACCCTAAATAGGGTTCCAGAACCCTAATTTGGGTTTCTGGAGGGCCGAAATAGGGTTCCGGAACCCTAATTTGGGTTACTGAAACCCTAAATAGGGTTCTAGAACCTTAATTTGGGTTTCTGGAGGCCCAAAATAGGGTTCCGGAACCCTAATTTGGGTTTAAAAATCTCTAAAGAAGGTTCCAGAAATGCATTTTAACTGTATTATGTCGAATAAAATGGGTTTTTTTGCACGTTTTAAAGCAAAATTAGCTTTTTTGCACATTTTAAATTAAAAATAACGTTTTTTCCACGTTTTACAGCAAAAATAGGCTTTTAAACGGAATTTTTGCACTTCAGACAGGATTTTTACCCCATTTTTAGTCCTCAAAACCCTGTTTTGAGCCCAAAAAAAGGTCGCTGAAACCCACTTTTGGACACCAAAAAAGGTCGCTGAAGAAACCCCCTTTGGGCATAGCCCTGAAACCCTATTTTGGATCAGAAAAATCCCCCCCCCCAGCCGAAAACCCAGCTACATGTATGCATGTGTCCGTTCGTAGTCAGCAAGCAAGTTCGTCAGCAAATGCAGTCCGTTCAGTTTTCTCTCTTGTTATCAATAATAACAATTAACTTGAAAAATCAAACTTGGTAAATATACAGCTTGTTTAAAATGTACAGTACACGTCGGCTAGCACAATTTTACACAGATTTGAGGAAGTTTCCAATGCAGTACTGCACTCGTTCAAATGAACCAGCATTTCCCGATTGTGTTCGCGACGAATTCCGGTGTGCCGAACATTCTCGAGCGCAGACTTTGCCATGGAACTGATTGACGAGCCATCTCTCGAATTGCTCACCCGCACTCTTCTAGGGTTCTCCATGGTTTGTAGTACAGACAGAAAGAGACTAAAGCAAGGGTGCTTGCGCTCGAATCGGCTGTTGAGAGTGTTGTTGTAGGCCTCGCTGTGATTAGTGGTTGGAGGCCCGTTGTTGTCCCAGCGAAGCGACTCCAAAGGTACACCTTCTCAACACTGTTTATCACGTACTTGCGAAGTAATCGCTCATCTCTTGCAGCTTGACGTCAACTGCTTCGTCTGTGGTTGTTGTGGGTGGCATGGTATTATTGTTATTCTATTGTACGTACTGTACTAGGTAGGAAGGAATTTCAGTTATTTCGGAATACCAATCAACAGTATACATTGCGTAGTTGCCGTAAAGTACGCCAGTTTTCGCCACTTTTCGGCGGCGGCTTTCGCCAGGGCCCTTTTCGCCGCTTGGGCCCTTTTGACGCTGGGCCCTAACCAAACTTGGGCCCTTTTGACCGTCTACCAGTAGGTGCACCATATGTATGTTGCTATTTCACTGACTGTTTAAGTGGTTCTTAGGCCCAAGCTTTATATTTGCATTATTACGTATGTAATAGTAACAATACCGCAGTAGGAAAGGAAATTCAGTAGCATTTGGTGACTGACAATTAATACACAGCACTTACAGAGCATACAGTAAACAATACTACTAACAGATTTCATTTGGCCGCCTTTTCTGTGCTGTCCTGCTTTGACTGCACCCGGTCTGTGGCTTCAGCAGCTGTCGAGTCGTCCTTCAGTGATAGGCGTTGTGCTTTTTTGTGTGCGTCGGAGATCCGTTGTTTACTAAGAGTGCCTTTGGCCACTTTGCCTTGGGTGTCCTTTCCTGATATTAATGGTTGGGTGTTGATGTCCCTGCCCTGTTGTCGTTCCTTTTGGACCGCGGTTGCCATGACTCCAAGGTTTGCGTACGGTCCATCGGTGTTTCCTGCCACGTTCGAGTGGGTGGCGCTAGTATCTGCACTGGTCGTGGAGGTCTCTTCTTTGCTAGGTACTGGCAGCTTGGGGGCCGTCTTGCCGAGCAATTTGCCTGTCTTCTTCTTCCTGGGACCGCCCTTCCTTTTAGTCTCTCTCACTATTAAAACCATCCATACAGCTCCAACCAGCAAAACGAAGACTATTAACACAACGACAATGATTATTGGCCAAGGTCCAGGGGAAGCCACCGCTACTGTAGCAGTTGATGAGTTGCTAATCGTTGTTGCGTGGTCAGTTAGTGCAGGTGCAGTCGGTGACCAGTTTGTTATTAGTTTAGCAGAGGTAGCTGTCGTTCTAGTAGTTTCAGAACTGTATTTGCTTGTAACTAAATAAGGCTCTCCATTTCCAGTAGTAGCAGTGGTGGTTGTATTGTGCAGTGTAGTATTTGCAGGCGTTGTAGTAGTGTTGGTTGACGTTGTGTTTACGGGTTGCGTCGTCACAGACTTTGGTTTTGGAGCAGTTGTGGTCAAAGAGGAAGTTGTTGTTGTTGTTACTTTCGTTGACTGTGTTGTGGTGCTGGCTGACGTCAATGTTGACGTCGAAGAGGTAGAAGTAGATGTGGAGGTCGATGGTGTTGTAGTGGTGGTAGTGGTGGTGGTAGTGGTAGTGGTGGTGGTGGTGGTAGTGGTACGCCAGGGCACATGTGGTGTTGTCTTGTTCATGCCAACGGTGTTGCAGGCACTGGATCGACAACAACAGAATTGATTACCTCCGTGTGTTATTGGCTGAATGTCATGACTGCAGTGGTTGTCTCCTACATGTTGCCTGCATATACCTTTGTGGTCGCAGCTTCCTTTTGGGTAGGGAGAGTTAATAAAATATGCATTGATGCAGTAGCTGGGTGTATCATTCTTAGGACAGTTTAGCTCTCCAAAACAAGTTCTCACTTTGGGTTTGTGTTCATTGAGGTTGCAGTTGTTTCTGTTGAGGCGACAGCAACAAATCATCACGCCGGTCGTTCTGTTTTCATACTTGCACTGGTCGCCTCTGGCGTCCGATTTCTTTGTTCCCTCGCAAGCCGTTCTGTTGGCACATCCAGCGGCGATCAGTTGATTATAAGCATCGTACCGGTTGAAACAGTAGGTCTCTGTACTGCATCGCACCGACTTTCTACTTACATTGAGACAGTGATAAAACTGCACCTGACCCGATGACAGCATCCGTTGATCGAGGAGCCCCCAGATTAATACCGGCAAAAAGATCATCAACGACCAACTTCTCTTCACAGCGCCAGCACAATACAACACAACAACAAAACAAATAAATAACAATGTGAAATTTGTACGAAATACGAAATATTTGCAAGAGGCTACACAACTATCCGCATTTTTAGAAAAGCCTATTTAAACTGCACAGTTTTTACAGTCAGGCACTTAACGCCGTTTATGGTACCGGTACCTACGTAGGGTAGTGGTGCCATATATGGTACCGGCACCATATATGGTTCCGTTACCATATATGGTAATGGTACCCCTACCCATGGCCATGGGTTCCGGTACCATACAGTGGTGCACAAAAAATGTCCTCTCCACTTTTTCGGGTTCACTATAATCACTGTTTTTCACTCAATTCTCAACAAATTTAAACCAAATTTGGAGGGTAGGTGCCCAATTAGTCCGGCTACCTGTGTTACAGTTTCGGCGTTTAAATTCAAATTTTGGCGGGAAATTTAAACGAAAATACGAAAATCATATGGTCTCATAAAAACGGCTCTTACTCAAGAAATACAAAAGCTACGCCCGTGAAATCACGGCAGCTTATAGATCCAATATAGTGCAATTTTAGGTAGAAGTTTCAAAATCGCTCAAAGTACGCGCGGCAATCCGAATTTCAAAGTTGGCAAAAAATCGGATTTTATCCATTTTCAAAGCTAACATTTTGAGGTTCACTAAAATTACCCGTTTTCAATCAATTCTCTGCCAATCTAAGCGAAATTTGCAAGGTAGGTGCCCAATAGGTCTGGCTAACTGTGCCAGAATGTTGGCGCGAAAATTCAAAGTTTGGCGGGAAATTTAAACGAATATGTGAATATCATGAAATGGTCTCACAAAAACGGCTCTTACTCAAAAAACACAAAAGCTATTCTGGTGAAATCATGGCCGCCTATAGACCCAATATAGTGCAATTTTATGTAGCAGTTTCAAAACCCTCGCTCAAAGTACGCGCGAGAATCCGATTTTCAAATTTGGCAAAAAATCTGGATTTATCATCATTTCCAAAGCTAACATTTTGAGGTTCACTAAAATTACCCGTTTTCAGTCAATTCTCTGCCAATGTGAACCAAATTTGCAGAGTAGGTGCCCAATGGGTCTGGCTAACTGTGCCAACATTATGGCGAAAATTCAAATGTTGGCGGGAAATTTATAAGAATATGTGAATGTCATAAAATGGTCTCATAAAATCGGCTCTTACTAAAGAAATACAAAAGCTATTCTGGTGAAATCATGGCCGCTTTTAGACCCAATATAGTGCAGTTTTATGCAGAAGTTTCAAAACCGTCAGTATTTTCCAGCAGGACAACGCTCCTGCACACACCGCTAGGATCTGCCAGCACCACCACAATGGAGCTTTTACAGAGGTCTTGAAAATGGAAAACAGTTAGGGTTTTGAAACTTCTGCATATAATTAATTGCACTACAGTCGAGCCTCGTTAAGATAGCCTTGTTAATTTTTTCGCCTACAATGGAAAACATAGTAATTTATGATCTGTTAATATGGCTATTTCGATAATATGGCCATTTGGGCCTTGTTCCGATGTGGCCATATTAACGAGGCGCCACTGTATATTGGTTTCACGGGCGTAGCTTTTGTCCAAATTTGGTTTAAATTTGTTGAGAATTGAGTGAAAAACAGTGATTTTAGTCGACCCGAAAATGTGGACAGGACATTTTTTTGTGCACCACTGTACATATATGGTACGAAATATGGTACCCCCACGTTCGGGCCTGCGGTGGTACCATATATGGTACCACACCGTTCTTGGGCTTGGACGAATATTGTTACGTTTATGCTTAATCGATAGCAAATTGTCATATCTACCCATACGCTCTTGGGTAGACATATCTGTCGGAGGATTCAACTGCTACGATTGTTTTAGTAAGTAGAGGTCGTGGCGCATTTTTTGGTCCTTTAAAAAGGGCCACCATCCTGGGGTTTCGATCCCAATCTTTCTAACTGTGGTAATGGTCTACCGATCCGACCTTGGCCACGAATGTACGTCCATACGTATGAATTTTATAGCAAGTTTTCTAAGTGGGGTTCTGGGGGAAATCGATGAAGGCGATATGACTAGAGCGCTTAATCTGAGATAGCATGCAGTAATTGGCTGTGGATCTGCTGATGTGTGAAACAATAATGTAGAAGTCATAAATAGCTGTTTGATACCGCGTTCGGTCGTATTTGTTAAAGATTTACAATTTGCGTTCACGCATTTTACAGGTAAAGAGACCAAAAACACGTATCTGAGGTAAAGCTGAATATAGTATCCAGTAATTAGATGTTGATGTGTAAAATAATAATCAAGAGATCGTCAGCACGTCAGCAGTCATTTGATACCACATTCGGTCGTCTGAGTTCAAAATTTGCAATTCGAGTGATCTCCCCAAGGTAGGGATGCAAAATGGGGGCAAGGCCCCCTGTATTGTTAAATCGAAACTTTTGGTAAACTGCAAATGGCATACATGTAACAGGGGGGTCTGGGGGGTCTGCCCCCCACCCGACTTAGGTCAGACCCCCCGGATGCCCCCCCCCCCCCCGAGACGATTTCACCGACCCCCCTCCGATTTTTCTGGCAAGTAAATTTTCGAGCAAATTTTTGCAATTTTTTACACTTTCACACACAAAAATTGCCAAAATCGCCTGCAAAACAGCACTTTTTAGCTGTATTTCAGCCCAAATTAGCGATTTTTGGCGATTTTTAGGCCAAAAATTGCGATTTTTCTCGATTTTTGAGCGTTTTTTAGTGCCCACCCCCCTCCCCCGAAATTTTGGCTCAGACCCCCCGGCCGGCGCCAGCCCCCCCCCAACCCCCCTCCCCCCATCGGCGGATGACCTGTTACATGTAGGGCAAATGGTATAGTTTAGGCGCGTATGCAAATCGCCTCTCCAAAAAAACGGAAGCGGTGACGCTGACGACGTGCGGTACGCTGTGGTACACAGTTGTACACCAAGTTTTGCGGGTTTTCCAATTCCACAAATCGCCTCCTTGAAAGTAGGAAAGTTGGAAAATCGCAAGTTACGCAATTACACAATAAGAGAAGGGAAATAAGCACTACTAAAGGCAAAAGGAAGAAAATGAGCCCAACAGCTCATGCTGGAAACGATTGCTTGTCGCAAAATTGTTTCGTTCAATAAGTCGAAATATGCAAAAATCTTACTTTGTGCAAGTCAATCCCTGGCAAGCTAAAGCTGAAAAACTCGTATTCTGTGGCCTTCCACACAGATTCGCTTTGCCTTCCCATCCCACGATGCTACCCATTTATCTACTTGTCATCACTGCCTTTCGGTGGCCTGACACCAAACGTAAATCTAAGCTAACATAGATTTGGAGTCGGGTTTATGACTGTAAATCGGGTGATTTTTGTTTGAGCATAGATCTCAGAAGTAGATTTCTAAATTGCAGGCAGCATCAGTCAGTACGTAAAAAGCAAGCACCATTAAATATTCTATATGTAAAATGCATAGATATCAAATATCTAGCAATTCCTAATCTAAATTCGAATGTGTACCAAGAAAATTGAAAACGGAGTATCACAAATGACTAAAACTGCACATAGGCCCATGCGAGGTCCTTGAGGTCACTCCGTTCTCTCTGTTAGTGAAGGGCCCCGATGGCCGCATGGAAAAGGTCTCTCTGGAGTTCGTCAGGAGGTCAAGAGGGAAAGTTACTAATCGCACTTCTTATTCGGAGGGGGAGTGATGAAGAATGAGTATTGTTTTGGGTGTGTTTTATTCTTGTGCGGTCCTCTTCTTTATTGTGTTTGTTACTTGTTACTAGTAAACTATCCTTCAATACGTACTGTAATTGAAAGAAAAGTTTATACGTCCAAATAGTCAACAAACAATCGGAGCAAGACTAAGAAAAAACAACAACAGCAAACAAAAAGAAGAACATGGATCGAATCAGATGCGGGCGGGCTGGGCCGGTTGACCGGCTTCAAATACCCTACCCCTCAAGTATCCTTTTAATTCAACTTTTGCTAAACGGACATTGTACGTGGGTTAATTATTTTCGGAGCCGTTATGTAACTGCATTATCTTATGAACTTGTTGAACTTGAACGCGCTTATGGTGAATGAGTAGTAATAGAGTATAGATGGTGCATGTGTATCTGGTGATGTTGGTTGTTCTTGTGCACCATTCCCCAATTTCCAAATTGTTGGGAAGCATTTTCCATTTTTTTTATATTTTCCAACTTCTTTGGGAGGCGATTGTAGTGGCCCGAAAAAATACCAAATAGTGGTGCGGTGCGTCGTTGCTATCTCCCGATCAAAGTGGCCTATTGTTTAGGCGGTCTGTACCAAAGTTGTCCAAATGCAATTTCAGACTGTTTCGGCTTCTGCAATGCTGTGAAGTGAAACAGAGTCTTCTTTAAGCACATGACCTGACGTAGAAAACCGAAGATTCGGATTAACTTATAAGAGCACAACCACTTTTAATGTGCAAACGCGTTCTTTGTTGGTTTCACAATCACAACGGTAACTCTTACTGCTTGCTTGTATGCTTGTATCCGTAGGGCCACGAGCCGTGAACAACTCTATAAGGAAAAATATTTTACTAAGCAAAGACCCAATTAGCACTGCTTAATCTACCTGTGACGAAGACAGTTCAAACCAAGCCTCTCCCCAACTCAAACGCTTTCGAAACCGTGCCATATCTCTATTACTGTTGTTTGTGTAGGTATACACACACATTTACCATACACAAAAATACACATTGATTTTTCAATGTGTATACACATACACATACACATTGAAAATTCAGATGCACATTACCATACACAAACACTACCCGAAATGTGTATTTTTGTGTATGTGTATTTGATCAGGAAAAGTCGATAAAATTTCGAACAGAATCGTAAAATTTCGATGTTTTTGCTGCAGTAATAAACGGCAGATATCCTCATAAAGCCTTCAAATGGCCTAAGTAACTCGATTTCAAAACTATCCAAGGTTTAAAGCAACAGATATTGAGAGATTTGATTTTCTTAGCATTTCTGGCTCAAAAATCTACCAAAAAATTTACATTTTCAGTACAATACACATACACAAATATACACAAAAATACACATTGTTTTGTTCAATGTGTATACACAAATTACCATACACATTTGAAGGTAAATGTGTATACACATACACATACACAAACGGAAAACCCAATACCAAACAACAGTAATCTCTATTTAGGGTCTAATTTAGTGTAAAACCGCATTTTATTCAAGAACATTATGCATTACCAAGAAAGACCGTCTAGGCTTATTGTATTCTTTATTTACTGGTCAAGAACGTCCCTATTTACCGGTCTCTCTTTACCGTCAAGCTTTAATGTAAATGATACCCGGTACACTCCTCCACCCGCGAAATAGGTATTTATAACGTGAAAAGCTAAGAATAAACCTAGGCCTAAAGCTAAAACCTAGGCTGGGTGTTCGGCTCGGCGGGTGGGAATGGACTTCCTCCAATGTAAATGGGGGTACTGAACGCACATGTAACTTGCACAATGCTATTTCTATATATGAAACACCATTCCAAACAATGTTGGGCACAAAAACTTCGCTGGTTTCAAATCCTATTGTAAATCTAATGTTTTTTCAACATTTGCAGGAGTCTCAAATGGTAACAGTGCAGTAGTTTTTGACTGTTTTGTAGTTTTGTATTGTACATTTGTTCATTATTTGAGTCTCCAACTCCTCGTTTGAACCATGCTGTTGGTGTGGGTTGAGAGAATAAAGTTGAAGTTGACGTAAACTTTATCACGCATTAGCGCTGGTATCGTAAATTTGCGCTTTATGCCGATTCGATATTACCGGAATTTTTGCTGTTCTGACGTTTTTTACTGTTTGCTAAGACCTCTGGCGACCGGTAAATAAATCTAACAGGGTCGGGTAAATTTTGGGTAATATCGAATCGGCGCAAAGTTAATCGGCGCAAAGCGCAAAGTGGCGCAAATTTTTCACTGGTTGCGTGAACATCTAAGATACTGTAGCCCGCGAAATTTAAATTCTATCGTCCCTCCTTTCTTAATTTGTCGTTCCATAAATGATGATTGTCTCAGGACCATTTCTCATTCGCAATATGCACTGTATTTAAGCTTCAAGGACTCAAGTTAATGCGTTAATTATTTTATTAATTACTATTAATTGTTGTTAATTACTCAAGTTAATATTTCAAGTTTAATACCACTCTGGAATCCATAAGTTTCGTTGCCCACATCAGCGTGGGGTATAGGCCGAGAATAAGTTCAGATACATTAGCTCCACCCATTTCCGTCCTAGAGGAACGGCTTTTTAACATTTGTAAATGAAATAAAGATGAACGAAACGGTACCGTTCGTTGAAGACGAAGTCGGCGTCGATCATAAAGCTACTGCGGCAACAACGTTAAGTGTGGTTTTCATAAGTTGGTAAAAGTTAACAATCTCGGACCCCGGTCTAATCATAGCAAATTCGGGCGGTCCTAAATTGCCCGGATTAATTTAGCAGAGCCGTACATGAAAAATGGTTTGCAAATTTCACAGCTGATTTTGGTATTCGTATTCGTAGCCAAGAGAGAACTCAGAGTGACAGGCGCGCGGATCGCTATTAGTGACCAAACTATATGACCAATAAAACAGAACAGCCAACGATGTACTGTGAATACGGCTTGGAAATTGTTTTGAAGTTAAAGTATGCAACTCGTTTGCTAGCGATGTTTGATTTCCTTGATTCTCAAGCGGTAAGCCTGGCGTGTCTAAAAGCGTCCGGTCCCGTGTAAGGAACAACGTAACGTACAGAATACACAGAGTAAATAACTCACTAGATTCGCAAATAAGAAATGTGGTTCGCCGCAGCAGCACCAGTTTTCTGTGCTCTCAGATTGCTGGTGAGATTATAATTATTATAATAATATTATGTCAGTACTTTCCCAGCCCAGCAGTACTTTTTTACGTTCGCGTTAGCTTCCAAAAAAGAAGCTAAGTTAGACTACTAACCAGTTCAAGGCTTTAATGTAAATGATTCCCGGTCCATTCCTCCACCCACGAAATAGCCATTTTTAACCTGAAAAGCTAAGATTGAACCTAGACCTAAGCTAAAAACAAGGCTTTAATAAAGTCAGGGTGGTTGGCGGGTGGGGGAACGGGCTTCTTCCAATGTACAAAAATTGGGGTACTGAACGCACATGTAAAGTTTTCCCGCATTAGCGCTGGTACCGTAAATTTGCGCTTTGCGCTTTGCGCCGATTACCTTTGCGCCGATTCGATATTACCAAATTTTGTTAGATTTCTAGTAAGGGGCCATCCATAAACTACGACGTTCAGAGAGGGGGGGTGGGGGTACCCCGAAAAACGTCGCAGAACGTCGGAGGGGAGGTGGGGGGTTGAGGCAAAACGTTGACGTATTTTTGGCCTTTTTTGGTAAGGTTTGACGATTGCAGAATAAGCAATGCAGAGAAAGTCAAACGTTTTTTGACACATTTTTGTAGTTGTACAACATACAGTATGTTAGCGTGATTTGTACAGGGTGTGCAAAAAAAAACCCAGCAGATTTTTTACTGTAGCAACCGTAAATCCCAACCGATTTGAATAAATATTTTTTGAATGAAAGACAAATAAATTATCGATTGGTAGAGTTTTCGTTAAGATGCTCTGCTTGGTTCTCGAGGTATTTGCCCTCAAATTTGAAACACTGATTTTGGCAACGAACAAGAGTGATTAAAACAACCCAGCAGATTTTTTACTGTGGCAACCACAAATCTCAACCGATTTGAATGACTCTTTTTAACTGAAAGTTAAATAAATTCTTGAAAGATTGGTGAAACTAACTGGTAAATACGTATGTGCACAGGCATAAATTTTTCTATTATTCATTTGTGATTACGCAGTCAGAAAAGCAGCTTCAGATTTTGAACGAAAATTCGAAAATTTTATTTCGGGGGGGGGGGGGGGGGTGTCCACCACCCAAACGTCGTAATTTTTATGGGGGGTGATGATGAAAACGTCGGTAAACGTCGGAGGGGGGGTGGGGGTGCAAAATTTTGAATTTTTGAACGTCGTAGTTTATGGACGGCCCCTAAATTAATCTGTCCGGGTAAATATTGATCCGGAGATACACAGGCCACCACACCCCAAATAGTAAATGGTATTTTCTGAACCAAATAAAAATAAATATCACCAAATAGGTTTTCAAAATAGGTCATGAGCAATCTGAACTAATCCAAAAGATTATCTCTCTGATTTCGTAGCAGTGACCCAAATCAATCAAGCTTTACCAACCAACCACGTTCAGATAACCCTGCACTGCTGGAAAAAAAGGAATTTAACAAGCTCTATAACGTCCTGAAGCTTATATGTTCACATGTCCGTCAGCTGAGGCTAGTCAAATAAGGAGTTTTCAGTCATACATGAAGCATCTCCGATGTACACGGCCAGCTTAAGAAGCTTGGACAAAAGTGGAACATTCTGTTCAAACATCAATTTTAATAATTTTCTACTGAGATCACAGCTATATACACAGTTCTAATCCCTTTTGTCACTGTTTTTAGAAGAAAATAAAGAGGAAAATGAGCTCAGATGTTGTAAAACATACCACGATCGCAAAATAAGCTGAATTGATTATTAGCTGAAAGTCCACCTAATTCTGTTGTGTTATTGGATCAGGTGTAGCTGGGGGGGAATCAGGAACCGATCGCAAACAGAAACTAATGTGTTTAATGATCATAATTAATTATAAATTAACGATTTATATCGATAAATTTCGATTATCGATTATTTTTTGGCTAAATTCCAAAATTTCAAAATCGTCCAAAATGATCATATCATATATCATTTGAAAGCCCTTCGCCTGGCGAGTCTAATGATTACTAAATCAGCATAGGGCACGTCCCGGGGGGCCTGTTTTGCCAAATATAAAAGTACCCCTCGAGATGCATCAGTATACAGGCACGCTCCGGATGGCCTGTTTCCCAAATATAAAAATACCCCTAGGGCGACGCATCAGTATAGGCACGCTCCGGAGGGCCTGTTTTAAAAACATAAAAATACCCCTAGGGGGACGCATCAGTATAGGCACACTCCGGAGGGCCTGTTTTCCAAAAATAAAAATACCCCTAGAGACGCACCAGTACGGGGCACGCTCCGGAGGGCCTGTTTTCCAAATATAAATATACCCCTAGGGGTACGCATCAGTATAGGGCACGTTCCGGAGTCATATAGTCATAATATATAGTCCATTTCTGACCTTCCCTTATTTCCCCTCCCCCAGCTACACCTAACCCCTGTTATTTAAACTATTTGGTATTATCCGGTATTATTTGATATACAGAAATACCAGATACCAAACAATACCATTTGCATCCCTTCCCTAATTATGATCATTAAAAATATTAATTTCTGTTTTGTATCGGTTCCTGATTCCGGGACTCTAACTTGCGCACAACCGATTTGCGCACATTTATTACTGGAGCATACTGACGAATATTGAGCAGACAACAACATTAATTACATAACAGTTACACTATTTAGCACAATTTACACAACAATTTAAAACAATTATCATACCACAATAAACATGTCATTTTATAGCTGATTGCGCTTTGGCTGTGTGAAGTAATGACCTATTTCTTTTTGAAACGCCATGCGCTCAATCAAACCTATTCGGTAACGCTCGGCCAGCTGCGAATTTTGCCATCGATGCGTTCGTTTTTTGGATTGCGCCAAATCAGCTACAGAAAAGTTAGGCTAGCTGAAAAGTAGCGACTGCCGTTTAGTTGTTGCAGCTGCCGACACGACATAGCGGGTTTGATCGAGCGCATGCCTTTTCCAAGAGGAATAGGCCATTACTTCTCACAGCCAAAGCGCAACCAGCTATAAAATGTCATGTTTATTGTGCTATGATAATAATTATGTGAGTGTAAATTGTGCTAAATAATGTAACTGTTAATTACTGTTGTTGTCTGTTCAATATTCATCAGTTGTGGTGACTATATTGTGCTGCAGTAAAAAATTTGTACCATCAAATGCCTGTACCATTAAGCCTGCATCACCATAGCCTGACAAGGTATGTACACTACGTTCAACACACCTACATTGTGCGCAAGTTGGTGTGCCCGCGATCCGTGTGCGCAAGTTGGTGGTTCCCCTGATTCCCCCCAGCTACATCTGGTCCCTAAACTTAGAAAAGAAAAGAAATGATCGGAAAATATGAAAGTACCAATAAGTAGGACATTCTATTGTGGGTTTAAATTGACAAGCTCAATATTGAGTGTTCCCTCTGTTGGCATTACGAACAGTTTGAAGATGAGCAAAAGACCAAAGTGACTACTCATCTTTAAGCTGTTCATGACGCCAATCGATGGAGCACTCGATACTGAGTCTGTGAGCATGAACCCACAGTAAAATGTCCTACTTATCAGTACTTTCGATTTTTCCTATCGTGCTTGGTTTTTTGGTGAGAGGGACTATCATTGTTTGGCACTCTATATGTTCCCAAATAATTGCAGGAATGGTGCAATGATCTGGGATGGCTGCAGGAAGTTATGGGTGGTTCAGCAACGAGCCACCAGATGAAAGATTTGTTCCGGCAGGTTGGCGCTGTGCGCTGTGCCACGGGGAATTGAGCTTCAAAAGCGGAGAGAAAATACTGCCTTGTCTCCATCATTTCTGCATTAAATGCAGCGCGTCCACTCAGGGAAGTGTCGATTGTGCTATCTGCAGCCATCGACATCAAGTGACATCCGCACCTTCGGGCCGCATCCCTCCTCACTCTACCTCGTCCCTAACCGACTCAAACCAGCTCAGTGACCCGCTTACGATTGATACCTCCTTCCTGATTGGCAACTTACTCGATGCCGTCAAAGACGCCTCCCACGATAATGCTCGCACTCTCTCCAACAGTCAGGTAATACGATAGAATGTGACCAGGCACCCAAGTCCTGCGATAGGTCCGGCCCCGTTTGAACATATCGCCCTTTTTCCCTGCCCAGCCACAGCAAGCTTGCGCTGTACGGCCCGGCACTACTTTTACTTTTACTTTTTGCCAATTTACGTGGTTCCTTCCTCAAAGACATGCTGGGTAGAGCGGGCACTAAGGGTCTTCAGAGTTGGGAATCCATTACTGATATAGCTTTCTTTACGGTACTTTGAAGTCATTGAAGCTGCTGTTTTGCGTTTATGTTTGTATTTTTTGTCGAAGAAAGCGCTGTATAGAGAAGGCATTAAGAGTTTTCTGCGTAAGGCAATCAATTTCTACGCGGCCATCATTGCACCAAAACTGATTTTAATAAAAGAACTGTATTCAGTAATCCAGTGACGTTAGCTATGACAGGAATTGCCGATGGCTCAAACCCTTAGTGCCTAACAGAATACCTAAATGGCTTATGGGCCTGAAATCGATTGAAAATACCGGAAACCACATTTTTAATTATAGTTCATGGCTTAACCTACTAGACAGGCACTGGCAACAAAATTAAATCAGCTAATCGTGGTGAAACCAGGAATGCGGTAGCAAGGTCAAGTTTTCAGGTTCAGAATCCATGTCAAACTAAATTTTACAACAATACCATAGAAACAAACGGAGCCCAGTTATCAAATCTCAAGCATCAAAACAAAAGTAAACTGCTCTACATAACACGCATATTAACAAAGATTCTGACCCGGTTGCTGTATCTATCCCATCGGCACTGCGCAAAGCCGAAGGTTGCTTGAGCATCCAGTGCAACTGCAGCTATCAGTATCAGGTCAATCCCTGGTGAATATAGCTGAAGTATAGAACCTTTGAGTCACTTGATCAAAACCTGAATTTTCTCTGCCATCTCGAAATCGTTTTTGGAAAGTGTAAGAGTGTGTTGTTTGCGACCATTTGAGTCAAATCCTGCTTGCCAAAAGATCTCTGAACATGGTTGATCGCTACTACTGTGCTGCCAAAGATATACAGGGTGATTCACATATCCCGCCCGGTTTCGCAAGCTCAGAACTTTCTTGTTTGTGGACCGAATCGGCTGATTTTTGGATATGATATGCGGAATACCGGGATTCGGTAAAACCGGGATTACCGGGAAATGAAAATATCGGTTGGGTTTGTGAGTTGGTTTGGCAGGTACCAGGCAGCTCGATGTCAATTGGACCAAAAGAGTTGTGTAAGAATAGCCAATCAATGAGTGGCTTTGCTCAGTTGAAGGCCTTTATAAAGTTGGAAGCTTAGAAGATAAAGTTTACGGCCTAATAAACCAATATAAAATATTTGGAACAAAAAGGAAAAGCTGCAAAACATGGTTGTTCGCTCAAATTCACAAGTACTAACAGTCATTTGAAATCTTATTCAAAGTTTTGCGTGCCGCTGGTAGTGGCAAAAGAAAGTTGGATTTACAGTAGATGTCACTGAAATATGTAGTATCTGCGAAAAACTGTCAATAATGCTATAAAATCTATTTCCCGGTATTCCCGGTATTAAGAATGTGCGAACCGGGATTGGAAACCGGGAGTGAAAATACCGGGAATTCCCGGTTCTTCGGGAAATACCGCGATCCCGGTTGCATCACTAGTGGATATACTTCGAATTTTATTGTTTAAAATTTAAGCTTATTTCATCACGAAATGCCTGAAAACGGGCAGTTCTACCGCAAATTCCAACATTGGCGCTAAATACATTTGGCTTGTGCGCGATTAGGCTAGTGTTTGAGTGTTGAAAACATTCTTAAACCATAGTGGGTTGACGATTTATTCACTTTTAAACAAAAACCGATGTTTTTAGCAGTTGTGATAGCTTTTTCGGTGAAGGAACGTCTAAAATGCGCGGTGCAGTTTGAGTGGACCAAAAGCACTGAGAATGTTCCGCCTGCAAATTGGGATAGAACGGGAGCCTCTAAGAGATACCAGCATCCGCTGGTGGCATGAATGGCTTATCGAAGAGGGCAGTGTGTCCTAGAGTGCGAACAATACCTAAAAAACCCAATACCCCAATACCCAATACCCAATACCAATACCTGAGACCCCCAATACCACAATACCCAATACCCAATACTTGCGTAGCTGGGCCAAAAATTTCATTTCAGTGGACAGGTACATTCTAGTTGTGTACACAAGATTTTTGGCACTGCAATTAAAATTTTTAAGAGGCTGGTTGGGCCGCTGCCCAAGCAGGGCGAGAAAATTTTGAAAAAATAGCCTTTCGGAAAGCATTTAAAAGCCGTTTTAGGCGTAAAATTAGCAGAAATTAACAGTTTTGGTATTTAATACAATATTTCGTAATTCAGTCGTGTCTTACTTCCGGTGATTTTTTCCTAACTCGGCCGGAAGTTGTGTGCACCACCGCAATAGCCATGGGTACGGTGCTAGTACATTTTTATTTTAGATAAGAACAGAGAAATTAATTACTGGTGTAGCGCTTAGAAAAGCGTACACTTTGGGAAATTCTACTAACGTTTAGTTGATTAGGCCGTCCATAAACAACCTCGTTCCAGAGGGGAAGGGGGTCGGCTGAAATGTGGCGATAGACGACGCACCAGAATGGGGAGGGGGTTAGGAAAACAAAGACGTCGCTTTTTACGGAATTTTAGGGTACTTCGATTGCATCATTTTCGATTTATGCACATTCTGTCAAAGGTTTCTAAATACAGAAAAGCTTGCCAGAGTGGTTGTAGGGATTTATTCTAGAATTGATTGCACAGTATATGGTAACAAGAAAACATGACAGTACTGTATGTACTGCACGTTTATCTGGGGGTAAACCGAAAACGACGTCATCTTAGGTGGAGGGGTCCCCTAGAAACGACGCAAGGCGATTTTGGGGGGAGCGGGCTCCGAAAAATCGGGATTTTAGAACGACGTCGTTTATGGACGGCTCCTTAACGCGGAAACAGCTTACTAAACCACATCATCGATCAACTTTTTCGATTTTTTCAGATCAATTTTTCAGGTCAACATCGATTTTTCTCTATTTTTAATTGTCCAATTTAGTATTGGGTATTGGGGGGTAAAAACCCCAATACCCAATACCTGGAAAACACCCCAATACACCCAATACCCAATACCAGTTCGCACTCTAGTGTGTCCAACAAAACTCGGAAAAGCGTCCACCAACCGGCGTGGAGGGTGGAATACCACCAGAGGCTGCAGAAAGTGATTCAAAACAGTGACCATCACGTTGAAGTCCATAACTAGTGATGTAGTGCACGGAATTTGTTGAAATTTGAAACAATAAAATTCGAAGTGTGTCCACACATCATATTAGAAAATCAGCAGATTCGGTCCACAAACAAAAAAGTTCTGAGCTTGCGAAACCGGGCGGGATAGGTGAATCACCCTGTATTATGCAGCTCCAGTGATATGGGAAATATAAAAACCTGTATATGTGCAATTTCTGAGTACTGAAAAAAGCCAGATTTTTAAAGTCCGATTAGTAAGTGAGCAGATTTTCAGACAGATATGGTATTTTTCATTTTCTAAAATATGCTGTGTTTCTTCTATAAGGTGGAGCTTGGCTGTTTTGCAATTGGTAATTGAGAAGAGTGTGTGTCTGTTTCAGTTCGCTACCTCGCAGAGCAACCCGTTGGGTCTTGCATTCGATTTCGGTTCGTCATCCGGTGCCGCATACCAGCCGCCAGTGGTCAGCAACCGTCTCTCTTTTCGTCCGCAGTGCACCAGCTGCAGCGATGGCCAAATGGCGACGTCGCGTTGCGAGGAGTGTCGTGAGTATCTGTGCGCCAGTTGCGTGCAGGCGCACTTGCGAGTGCGCATAACTCGCGAGCACACGGTCAAAGCTTTGGCTACCAGCAGCAACAGCAGCACGCACTCGCCTCTGTCGCCCGTCAACAATGGCCAGTGTGCAGTGCATCGCGAGTCGGTCTGTCTGCACTGCTCCACCTGCTGCACAGCCGTCTGTCTGCGTTGTCTGCCCCAACACGCCGCCCACTCCTTCAGCTACAGTAAGCACTTGGACAGTCGCGCATTGACTGCGCGGCTCTTGGCTGAGAGTCGTCAGTACCAGCGCGCTTTGGACGAGGCCTCTGAAGGGGTGGAGCGCATGAGCGAACGCGTCGAGACGCGGGTCCTGTCGGTGGTGAACGAAGTGCGCGCCGTGCTGCACCACCACATCAGTGCGTTGGAGGAACGGAAGCGTGACCTGCTACAGCGCATCGACTCCATTCGACAAGCCAAAGTCACTGCGCTGGAAGGCCAGCGGGACGAGTTGCGTGTTCGCCTAAACGAAGTCAAGTCGGCCATAGAGCAGGTGGAGCTGCTGTTGTCGGGGACGCCGGCGGAGTCAGTCTGGAACAACAGTGAGAGTTGCGTGCGCAAGGTGCAGGAGGTGTTGCTGCGTCTGTTCGAGAAGCCAGTGCTGGCGCTCGCTCCGCACGAATCGGACCAGTTGGTGTTCTCGGCCCCGGAACCGTCTCTGCTGCAGTCAATCAGGAGCTTGGGCTGTGTGCAGACCGGCGCCTTTGCGGGCCAGACGTCGATTGTGGGTGACAGCTACCGCAGAGCCATCAGAGACCGACTCATCTATTTGACTGTGCAGGCGCGAGATCATGTGGGAGACAACTGCACTCAGGGAGGCGATCTGATAACTGCCGAGGTGGAGTACCCCGATTCGGCTGGTAGAAGTTCGCTGCAGGTTCAGGACAGACTCAATGGATCGTACCTGGTGTCCTACATGCCTAAAGTGGATGGCGAACACAAGATTACGGTCAGAGTGCGTGGCTGTCCCGTGGCCGCCAGTCCTTATGTGGTGCGCGTGCGCAAGGGCCGTGATTACTCAAAGATCGGTTCTCACCCGGCCTTTTCGTTCGGTTCTGAAGGGCCGGGCGATGGTCAGTTGTGCCGTCCGTGGGGCATTTGCTGCGACCGCGAGGGAAGAATCATCGTCGCTGATCGAAGCAACAACCGAATTCAAATATTCGACAAGGAGGGCAACTTCATTTTCAAGTTTGGCTCGGCCGGTGCCAGACCTGGACAGTTCGACCGTCCTGCCGGTGTTTGCGTCAACTCAAAGGTATGCTGGCCTGAAATGCTCAGTTTTTGGGAAAGCTCCGCTAGGTTGCAAAGAACAAAATAACCAAATCTGCCGTTTCTCCTTTCAGAAATTGATTCAGTAGGCTAATCACGGAACTGTTGTTAAAGAAAATGTGGTTGGTTTGAAGGAGTCATTTAAGTTGAAGACGCTAAAGGGATTTTTATTTGGCAAATCATACTTGACGCTTGTAGCAGATATTGGCCCCGTTGCATGAAACTCTCGCAAGTCGCGGTATCGCAAGTGGCAACTTGAGTTGCGAGTCTCGTAAGTTACGAGAGCGTAGGGGTGCGTTGCACCAAACTCTTCACTCTCGTAAAGTTGCGAGATCGCAAGCTGTTGCGAAATCATGTAAAATTGTGATTTTGACCATTTTTTGCAATATTTGCTACCTTCTGCCCCAGTGGCGTATCCAGGATTTCGGAAGAGGGTGTAAAATTTTGAAAGTGCCTGGTTGAGCCGTTGCCCAACCAGGGTAAGAAAATTTAGTAAAATTTGGCTTCAAAAAAGCGTTTAAAACACATTCCAGGCGTAAAATTAACAGAAATTACAAGTTCTAGTAGTTTAAAGTGGCCTGGTTCAGCTTCTGCCCGACCAGGGCGAGAAAATTTTGAAAATTTACCCTTCAAAAACGCATTTAAAAGGCATTCTGAGCACTAAATACTAAATAGACAGTTTTGGTACATAATTAATTAGTTTCGCTTATTTTTGACAGACTTCTCTTCCTACCTCCACCGCAAAGGGGGGGGGTGCACCCACCCTACACCCCCTGGATACGCCACTGTTCTGCCCTCAGAACAGATTCACTTTTTGTTATAAAGATGAGCACTACCTTAAGAGTCAGTCTCTGAACTGATCGAGTTTTGGCCCTTTGCCTTATTCAGACCCAAAATTGAAACTTTGGCCTAGAGAGCTGTAAGTTGGTACACTAATACATATCGATAGGTTATGTAACCGCCGCAAAGGATTTCCCGATTTGACGCTCCAGTCCCGAGATACAGCCGTCTGAAAATCGGCTCGCTTAACTATGGGGCAAAAATTTCGAACTTGAATTTCTTTCCTGCTAAAAACAGTTGGGACCTAGAATTTGGGGATTTTACCTAACTTTTAGAGTACTTTAAGAATTTTTGGTCGGTTTTCGATTTTGACGAAAAAAAATTTTTTCGACCCCCTTCCCGCCCCTAGCTCGTCTGGAACCCCCCCTATATGGGTTTTTTTATTTCAGATTATTGTAGCGCCATTTGTTGGCTACAGATCGGTGCCAAGCACGATAGCCCGCGATCCGGGGTTTTGGAGTAAATTAACTTCAAATGGCTGAAATCGCATTTTTTTTCCAGTTTTACTATGGGACAAAATTTCGAACTTGAATTTCTTTCCTGCTAAAAACAGTTGGGACGTAGAATTTGGGGATTTTACGTAATTTTAAGAGTACTTTAAGAATTTTTGGGCGGTTTTCGATTTTGACGAAAAAAATTTTTTTCGACCCCCTTCCCGCCCCCCCTAGCTCGTCTGGAACCCCCCGTATGTGGTTTTTTTATTCCAGATTACTGTAGCGCCATTTGTTAGCTACAGATTGGTGCCAAGCATGATAGCCCACGGCCCGGGGTTTTGGAGTAAATTGACTCCAAATGGCTGAAAATCGCATTTTTTTCCAGTTTTACTATTGGTCAAAATTTCGAACTTGAATTTCTTTCCTGCTAAAAACAGTTGGGACCTAGAATTTGGGGATTTTACGTAACTTTTAGAGTACTTTAAGAATTTTTGGTCGGTTTTCGATTATGACGAAAAAATATTTTTTCGACCCCCTTCCCGCCCCCCTAGCTCGTCTGGAGCCCCCCCTATGTGGGTAATTTTAGTAGTCGTATCAACGTAAAGCAGCATTTCTTTGCAAATAGAGTAGTCATAGTCAGCCATTGGAATTTGTTAACGGAAGAGCAGGTGGCTGCTCGTTCGGCAGGCGTATTAAATATTAAGGATAGAATAACAATTAGTAATCGAGGACTGCAGTTTGCGCAAGTGCACTGCCAGCAAACGGCCTTTGTCCTGGTCAAAGTAAAGTGCTGTTTAGAATCACATAGTGGTTGCTGATAAAGACAATCACCGTGTTCAAGTGTTCGAGCGCGAGGGCACCTATCTGTTCAAGTTTGGTGAGAAAGGTCGTGGTGTCGGTCAGTTCAACTATCCTTGGGACGTGGCCGCCAATTCTGACGATCAGGTCAGCTCCTTTGTCCATTTATCTGAAATTTGGCAGTAACGTCTCTGTCCAAACATTTTTATATTAAAATTTAAAATATAGTTGCTTTGTTTATTATTAAGTTAAGCATGAAACGGCTAGGTCTTCGATACATTCACACTCATTGTAGCTTGGGATGTCCAACTTTTCCATCAACCCACACTCCCGCCCGCCGTCAGAATCAGCCTTTTTATACTTTTATACTGTTTTATTGGGGAGGTGACGCCGGCCGGGGGTCTGAACCCAAATTCAAGGGGAGCGGTTTGGGTACTGCGTCAGGCCTAAGTCGGGTGGGGGCAGATCCCCGGACCCCCGGTTACATGTATGGCTGCTAAGCAGGACTAATAGGCGCCGCCGATCAGCCCATTTACGGTTCTATTGTGCGACAGTTTTTAAACTTTCTATCATTAGAACAAGCATCAGTTTACTATAAATATCATAACCATCGCCAAACGGGTTGGGGGTCAAGCTCCGGCGGGGGGTGTGAGCCGAAATGCTAGGGAGGGGGTTGGGCACAAAAAACTCTCTAAAATCGCAAAGAAAAAATGCTATTTTCGGCTAAAAATCGTAAAAAATCGCTAATTTTGGCTCAAATACTGCTAAAGTGTGCTGTTTCACAAAATATTTAGGTATTTTGTGTCTGAAATTTGCTCAAAAAATTACTTGCTAGAAAAATCGGAGCGGGTCGGAAAAATCGTCTCGAGGGGTCCCCATCCTGGGGGATCTGGCCCATACATGGGCCGGAAAAATCCGGAGGGGGGTTGGAGACCTCGGAATTTCCTCCTTCCGGGAGGGGGGTGGGTGGGGGAGGGGGGTATGGCCGGCCGAGGGGGAGGGGTATACCCCCCCGGCCCATGTATGATCTGGCCTAAGTCGGGTGGGTAAGACCCCTATTATATGATCATAAAGGTCGCCAAACTTACAAAGGGGGGTCGGACCTGCCGGGGGGCCTGCCGGCTAGGGGGTAAGCCCCTTTACCCCGGCCCATGTATGTCTGTTGCAACCATACATGGGCCTGAAAAATCCAGATGGGTCTAGAGATCTCGGGGGGCCGGAAAGTCCAAAAAACGCCTGTTTTGCCTTAAATAAGCGAAAATTTTCTCCGTCTGGGAGGGGGGTCGGGGAGGGGGTATGGCCGTCCGAGGGGGTGGTATTGTCCGCGAGGGGAGGGGTGTAAACCCCCTTACCCTCCGCGGCCGATGTATGGTTGCAACCTTATATGCTATACCGCGGATAAATTCCAACTCATTTACGGGCAGGAAACCTAGCATCTTAGATCAGAGGCATCTCAGAGCTACCACACAGGAATTTTTTGGAAGAATTTTGTATAAAAAATATGACAAAAGTAAGTTTACTTTATATGCATATGAGCTCAAAACAGCGTATTTTAATTAAAACAACTAACGAAAAACAAGCAAAAATCCTTGATTTTCGTGAAAGAAAATTGGACTTTATAGTTTACCGTGAAGCATTTCTATACCCTCAGCCCTCCTCAAATTGAAAATTTTCACCCCTCACCCGAAATGCTAGCTAGGCCATGTCTGGCAAAATATAAAGCGCCAGATAAGATGCCAAAGCAGGGCCATTGGAAGAGTCTGACGCTCTGGCGCTCCGAACCCTCTTCTTTGACCGTGTTATCTGCTTTGCGACCAATGTCCTTTGTGTGTGAATAATGTCTTGACATTGACACCATTTTGCACACGTCGCCTAATAGGTACCATCGCCTAATTGATCAGTTCAGTTTACTAGTCAACAATCCACACCCAAACAGGTAAAACGAGGGACTGCGAGATAAGATTGATCGCGCCTAATCGCTGTCGCCTAATAGCACAGTACCGGGTATAGTGTGCCCACTGATGGTTTTAGTAAATAACAGAGAGGTTCAGAATTTTAATAATAAAAAGTGTCAGTTTGAACTCCATCACGGCTAAAAATAGTTTGGCACTGTTCCATTTTGAGAATTGAATTCGACGCGATCAGACGAACAAGTGCATCGGTCACATAGCCGAGTTTGATTTGTTTATATCGAAGCTCTGCTCTCTCAGTGGGAACAATTGTACAGGTCTTCAGAAAAATTATGTACTCAATCCTTTTCCTGTATGGGTTTTATGTACAGTTAACAAAAAGTGACATACATCATCTATCTGCATGGCGGATTAGTGATTTATGAAAATAAAGTTAGGACGAGACGTTGCCACTGGTTTTTGAGAAGCTATTTGCTTAACATTTCTCATAGAATGTCTTTAGTAAAAACATGTTGTAGATGGCAGTGAGCGACACCCGCAACCACCGCGTGCAGTTGTTCAGTGCGACCGGGGCGTTCGTGCGCAAGTTCGGCTTCGATAATTCGCTCTTCTACAAGCACTTCGACTCCCCGCGCGGTCTGTGCTTTCTGCCGGACGGGCAGTTGCTGGTCAGTGACTTCAACAACCACCGCATCGTGCTGATGTCCCTCCAAGGCAGCGACATGAAGTTCTTCGGTCGGGAGGGCGACTGGGACGGGGCCTACCGCCGACCGCAGGGACTGGACGTGGACCCTGAGGGCCATGTGATTGTGGCCGATTCGCGAAACAACCGCATCCAGGTGCTGAACCCGGAACTGCGCCCTCTCTGCACGTTCGGCTGGGACGCCGGCGAGCGGTCGGGGCTGATGGATCGGCCGTGCGACGTGTGCGCCGCCCCCGACGGAAGGGTGTTCGTGGTGGACTTTGGCAACAACAAGGTGCACGTGTTTTAAGCCACTCCTCACTACCTCTTTTCTGTTGGTTAGCTTGCTGCCTACGCCCTCTGTTAGATTGCTACCTCGCTGCGTCTACTCACTCACCTACCTGTATATTTGCCACTACTGCTACTACCTGAGCCGCAAGGGCAGTGTATGATAGATAGAGGACCTGAATACTAGAAATTCATCACTCAGGGGATGTTCAGGTCTGGTCTGACCCTAAACTCAGCTGCTGTTTGTCTTGTATTTTGACTCAGCGATGTCTGATGAAACTCAACTGCATGTACCTCAGCCTCTAGTTTCTTTGACAGAGTTCTAAGACACCTGTAGACAGGGATGTTGATGTAAGACGGCCAAGCTCATTAGTATTTGACATCCGTGTGTTGCTTAGCTAGGCACAGGCCAGCATGCAATGTTGGCTAATCTCCTCCAGTCTACATACTGTGCGAGTCTGATTCAGGACACATTATTCTAAACGATGTCTAATCTATTGTCAGTCCCTACCAGCAGAGTCGCTGCTCCAACGCATCTCTCTCTGCACTGACTGTTGCGCAGCGACCCTCCTCAGATTCCTGTCCATGCTCAGGTGACTACTTGGTGTGTGTCTGTTAGCTGATTGGCGTAGAACTATATTTTAGCATTTCTATGTCTCTACTGCTTGTGTACCCGTGTATTGTTAGGGCGAGTGCTTAGGCAAGCCGTCTGCACTCAGACAGGAGGAGTATGCTGCCTTTGTGCTTTTTCGGGTTTTCTGAGTGAAGCGGGATTGGTTGTACTACTTGGTAAGCCCGGTGTTCAGTGTTCGAGTGGCAATGTACGTAGTCGCCACAGCGCAGATCCACTTTAAGTGTGTGTCGTTAAGAGCGTTGCGCAGGTGTTCTGTGTGATTGGTCGTTCCAACACCTTTCTGTAGCACTTTGGAACGCTAAATAGAATGCTGTCTTACTTGGGATTTTGATCGGTGACGCGTTTACAGGTCGATCTGTTACGATTTTTGTGATGTGGTCGGTTGCCTCGTTTTTAGGATGCTTCTTTGTTTAACTGCTTTGTCTACTTTCTGTATACCGGTGAACTTGTGTAGTCACCACACAGCATTGTCTGCTTGTCTTTAGGAGCGCAGAGTTATTTTATTTTTATCTTCATTCGCTATATACGTAGGTTTCGAGAAGGATTTTGTTTGCACATAAACTTTTATCGAAATAACTGCGGGGATATCTCTTTCTAACAGACCGCAAAACTCCAACCGCAGGATTAGTTCTGTATTTAGCCGCGGTTTTCGGTTTCAAGTTCGGGAGAATACACGAGAATAGGATCGCCAACCGCACTGGTGGGCGTATAATCGATAGTTGAGAATAGTTAAAACAAGACGGTTCTTCAAAATGAGTGTATAAAACTTTAGATAGTTTGTACAATTTAAAGTAAAAGTAGTGATATCAATAAAAATTGTTGCCTAAAACAAAGATTTTAGGTGATTTAGTAGTGTTTAGCTTTGCATGGATCAAGCATGGAATTTAGCAGGTTAGCTTCCAAAAAGAGGCAAAAATCAAATAACACTCTTCAGCACCGGACCGGAACTGTCAGTTCCAGTTGGAACCGGAATTCCGGTCGATCGCTACAGGTTGGCGTCATCAAGGCGGTGTTCTTCGAGTTCGCTTAAAGTTTGCATTTAGGCAATGCACTCTAATTTTAGCTTTCAGGACCTCCTGTTTCCAGAATTAGAAAAATCAATTATTCTCAGTTTTTCGTCAATAACTGACTCTGGTTTCGTACCAGTAGTTAGATATAGTAAATTTTAAAATAGCAAACGTTTCTGGTCTTATAAAAATTTTTTTTAACAACTGTAATAGTACGGCCACTTACATAGTATGTTTTGCAGTACAGGTATGTTTTGGCTGCAATTTTGAGACAATCTCAACTGTTGTCATAAAAAATTAATGTTTTATTATCTATATCGGTTACACCTTTACATGTGTCACCAGTTGGCGACAAAATTCGCAAGATTACAATTTTCCAGCCAACTGGCCCAGGCGAAGTTAGAAAAACGCACTTCGCCCGCCTATGAGATAATATATTAAAATAAAAGTGTTTTAGAACAAAAACGCGAGAGGAAAACAACCTGCTGAAACCGACCGACAACTACCGTATGAAGTGCTGTTTATAGTACCCAGGTTACCCCATCACCTAATGCAGTATTGAGCCTGTCAAAGTGCGCACAGGATATAAATTTCGCACAGAACATCGCATGGCGGCGAAATAAGTGTGAATTTCATCATTATCCAGTACACTGCAGTGAAACAAGCAGTTGTTTCAGTGAAAGTGGTTTGGATTGGTCTCCAACAGTTCGTTTTCTTCGAGTGTCCTTGTCTCTTGATTTTGCCGTTTCGTTGCCATAGGGCAGTAACAGAAGGCGAATTCCTTGCCGTATTCCTCTGCATCTCGGAGCGTCTGAGGTAAATGTGATCCCAGGGTTTCAGGGAGAAACATACTCGCTAGTCCCGCTGATACCGTTAGACACCCCATCAGAAGCAGCGGCAGTATTCGCATGTGTGTACCCTACAAACAGTACATGTTTACCGGGTTTTCTTTCCCTAAATAACTCCATGGGCTTGTTTTACGTTTTGACATTTTTGGCCCTCCACTGTGAAAATGAAAATTAAGCCCATCTATTTTAGGATCTATTTTAAGTTAAGCTTTCCTCTAGACTTATTTTTGCAAATAAGAGCCAAATGTTCACTTACCAGCGAAACTAAGTACGGACCGACGATAAGACCCGACCCAGCTACCATAGAGCTCATGCCCATTCCAAGCGCACGCAACACCGTTGGATACAGTTCGCCTGCGAAAATGTAAATCACCGAGAAGGAAGCAGCTATGCCGAATTTGCCCAAGAATGCTAGACTGCTGACAAGCCACGTTTGCTCTGAAATCCATAGACAGTGCAGTTTGCTACGCAGTGCGGACAGACCGGGCACCTGGGGATATGAACATAGTACAGATGCAAGCCACACCCCCAATTAGCATCGAAATGCACAGGGGCCACCTGCGGCCTACTCGGTTGAGAAGTGGCCAGATGATGAAGTATGCCGGAATCTCCACTGCACCGTTTATGGTGAATGAGAGGTAGTCGTCAACAGGAAGATTGTTGGAGTTGAGAGTGAGTCCGTTGTAGACGACAGCGTTGACCAACCTCAACTGCACAGCTACATCGCATTCTGCAGCGGCTCTGGCTTACCAGATGTACGTGAGCACGATGGTTTTCTTGCGTAGGTTGGGCGTCCGGAACAGGTCCAACAAGTTGTGTCGGTCGTGCTGTTCTGCCGCTTCGGTCGCCTCGCACACCTGCTTCTGAAGGGACGGTCATGTGCAGTTCATACCAACACTACTGTGTACTAGTTGTGCTTTCAGCTCAACCAAGTCTACTTTCCGTCTGTTGCACTTGGCCACTTGGCTAAGCATCTCCGTTGCGCCGTCCAGTCGGTGCACAGTGAGCAACCACCGCGGTGACTCGGGTAAGAAGCTTAACTACTCTCTTAAACCGTACTAATGGTGTCAAGTAGAGCGCTTACAGCCAGTAGACGAATAAGACTGCGAACGGAGTGTTGCAGATGAGCGTCAACAAGGACCACTCTCGAACCAAGGAAGCTATCACTCCCAACACACTCATCGCTGTTCCGAAGAACACGCACACTGCCATTCCTGCGAATATTCGTTTGCTGGGACCGATGATCTCGAGGCCTACAATGCTATTAGTGAACGCAGACCGCCTACTGTAGGTTCTATGTAGAATGCACACTTATGATGAAGGGAATTTGATAGAGAGCCGGAAAGGTTAGGCCGACGAAGAATCTGAGCACCACGAACACGTAGATATTGGGAGCAAATGCATTGGCTGTTCCGAACACCACTTGTACAGTGAGAATAGCAAAGAAGGACACTCTACGTCCCCATCTGAAACTCTGTGGATTAGCAACCACAGTAGCACGCTACGCACTTGTCGGCCACATATCCGAATAGGATATTTCCGATGAAACTGCCGATGTAGAAAATCATGGTGCACAGACTGACCCAGTAGGAATTGCTGCAGACCAGGTTGTACTGAAAGCTCGTATTAGAGTGTTTACCGTCGACTGGCACGTACCTCCGTAGCAATGGTAGACATGTAAGTGGAGTGATTGAAGATCCAGCCGTTCTGACACTCGATCACTGTGGCGTTGCCGCCCAGTTGCAACTGGGATACGTTGTACTGGTGACATTTGCTGTGGCCCGGTATGGCTGTGGCTCTCTGCTCTTCGGCAGACAACTGGCTGAGTTGCGGAGTGGCGCACCAGTGGTCGGGAACTGCTGCCACGAACACCTGGTTGAAGGCGGTCCAGGCACTGGGCAGGGTGGCCGGCACGCAGAGCACCAGGTAAATCCATATCTGGTAGGGACCCCAGTCCCCGCAGCTCGACAACACCGCGTCGAAGTCGGCACTCATAGTCAGGTGCAGCTGGAGTGGACTGAGAGCCAACACAGTGCACAGATCGAGATTGACAGTTCGTTAGAGCTGAGCAAACTCATTGCCGACTCTAGCCAAACACACGTACTTACGGCCACCCGTCGTCGCAGTTGTGATGATACCTTCCGTCCAAAAATACACAATCGTCATTATTAATGCAGTCGCCGCATTTCACGGCAGATGCCAAATGCCATTAGCGGCCGCCACTTTAACGTTGCAGAACAAGTTTCAGAACTGTTTGACTGCCACAAATGCTGTGCCCCGAACCAGACTAAAAACTAGTCATCAACGCTTCAAATCAGACATTCGTGACTGTGACTATCAAACACTTTTCTAACACCACATTTCATATCGAAGGCTTCGTGTTCGTGCCAGGTGTTTCAAATGATAGAACTCTTCTAAACTTGCTGTTGAAACCGTATTTCTTAACCGATTGAACTAAAACTGTAAAATTCAAAATGTATGCATTTTGAGTACCTAGAATAGTGGCCCAGTTTCATGAAACTTTCGCAAGTTGCGATATCGCAAGTGGCTGCGACTCTCGCAACTTGAGTTGCGAGTTTGGTAAGTTACGAGAGCGCAGGGGTGCGTTGCTCCAAACTGTGTAGGTGTTCTTGTAGTGTAGTAGTGTTCTTGTAGTGTAGGTGTTCTTATAGTGTACAATGTATGTAGGTGTTCTTGTAGTGTAGGTGTTCTAGTCAAGGGGCAGCGCGTTGAAGGGCTCTTTTGAGTATGCGTGTCCTCTTCTGTCTGGTACAGAATAAAGTTGAACAACAACAACAAACTCTTTTCACTCGCGCAAAGTTGCGAGAGCAGTTGCGAGATCGCAAACTGTTGCAAGAGCATGTGAAATTGTGATTCTGACCATTTTTTGCAATATTTGCTACCTCCTTCCCTCAGAATTTCACTTTTTGGAGTAAAGATGAGCACTACACGCATCAGAGCTGATACCAGTGAGCTTTCGACGAAAACTAATATGATTTTAATTAATTTATTTAGTTCTCTGTGCAAGAAAAGTTAAATGACTAAAGAAATACGCCTCCTACAAAACAGGTTTTGGTTAAAAAACGTGAAGCAGATTTTACTGAAAAATTCATTTAACAGATTGCACCAGAACTTTTTGTATTTCTCGCCCTGGCCATCAGCGATTAGCTGTTGATATCAGACCAACAGACGCACTTTTTTGTATGGCAGAGTGGGACGTTACCTACGAAAAGATATCTCACACATCTTGATAAGGGAAAGAAGGTTAGTAGAGGGTGGGGTAGAAATAGGAAGGAGATGTAAAGTGGCTTGGAACGAGAATGAAGTCCATCTGGTAGTCCCTGAGGTCTCAACCAACTGGAGCAAGAGGGGTAGCGTCGGTGGTGAAACCAACTTGAGTAATGGAACCAGACCACAATTGGAGTATCGGACAGTGAGAATCGGGGCTGAAAAGCGTTATAGAGAGCGATCGAAGCTGTGGTTGTGGTAATCAAGGCGGTGAATGACTGAGAGAAGAGCCACATCAATGATCCAATCGCTGAGTCGACAGTGTAGCTCGTCATGCCAGCAACAAAAGGTGCAACACTTGCAGCTGAGAATATGCAGAAGATAATCAACATGAAGCTGTAAGAGAAAATTAGGTGGAGGTAAACGGCTCACACTCAGGAAGTGATAAAGCAAGTGTGGCCACAAGATCTTCAGCACTCCAAACCATACATCAATAATGCGAATGTTGAAAGGGTCTTCGGTGACCCTTGCGAGGTTGCTGGGACAGCTTATGCAGAAGGGAATTGCACACCACATACCCCGGAAGGTTAACCCCCAGTGGTTTGATCAGATCCTGAGTTATGAGGACGATAATAATACAGAGTGAAGATTTTTGGAAGAGTAAGTATAAATGGTTGGACGAATGAATGTGAGTGGGCGTTAGCACTAAAAGCAGCTTTGACTTGCAGAGCAAACCAAGCCTGCCTTACTCCCCCCTCCACTACTGGGAAGTCCCCACTCGTGGGAGGGGGGTGCTATTTAGATCGTTAACCTTTATTCAATAAATCAAATAGCATCGCTTCAATTAGAGTATCATCCGAGACCTGTACTGCACCGCTACCATAATGGTTATTGCTTCAAGGTGAACCGATGTCGAGAAATTCCCAACTGTTATGGCATAAACACAAAAACGCAAACTCCGAATCGACACAATACATGAAAGACGTATGTAGGTTTACTAGGATGTTTGGGAGTTGCTAACAGGATCGCCAATCCCTGTCAATTAGCCCCTCCGACAATAATATGATACAACAGAGAGGTGAAGATGGTGTAGTACATAGGATTTCTGTTTAGACAGAGAAATCTTCTGTACTGCGCCAGGCTTGTCCCAGCTGGTGGCCAATTGCTCTTATTGATATGGACAACTTCCAAAGATGTCCAGGTCCAGCAAACGATCATAGGACATTTATAAACCAGGAGGCTCTCCTGTTCAGTTCGGGTTCCGTGCGCGTGCGGCATTGTCCCAACGATGTGATTGACAAGGCGAGAACGAAAACAACGAGTAAGAATCACGTATCTATGATTTGCCTGCTGTATAGGGGCATGGTGTCTTTCTTCATTGCATGCATGATATTGATCTAGGAGGAGATGGTTTTTGAGAAAATCCATGCAATATCTGCCAAGACGATTTGGCCACTAGTGCAAGCAAAAGGTGCCGGCGGGCGCCTCCGTTTATGAAGGAAAATGAAGCGAAAGCTTGGGTGTGCTGATGCATTCCAAGCTACAGTTGTTGTTGTTGTTGTTGTTGTTGTTGTATCTACCCAGGAACAATTGACGGCTCCTTCCTCTTAAGCTTGGAAATCAGGCGGCCGACCCATCTTCGACACTAGATTCAGCTCAGTTGCAACTGATTTCCAGCGGGAATCCAGGAGGCAGGCGTGAAAGCAGAGGCTTGAGTCCGAAGCCAACAAACACAACAGCTAACAGGAACAAGCTGCGTGCCCGGGAAAGGTGTTACCATTTGGGGACTAGCCAGGGTCCACCTGGGGCCGTAGTCCACTCTACATTGACCCCGAAGGGTATGCAGAGATGCCCCGGAGGCGGTAACATTGGACCCCTCCAAGTAGGGATGCAACCGAAGTTCGGTATTATTCGGTATGAACCGAATAATTCGGTTACTAGTACTATTCGAATTCGGTATTTTTGAAACCGAATAAGACCGAATAATACCGAATATTGAAAACCCGTTAAAATTGCACTGTTTTGCTTAAATTTGTGCAGAAATCACATAGATAATTCTTCTTTTACATCTCTCTGTTCATTTCCTCTGCTAAAATTTTGGCAAACAACGACTATTCATACAAAACATTGATGAACTTCACGGTTTGGCTTAATAAAAATAATAAAAGACAACAATATTCAGTTAGCCTTTTCTGTTCCCAGTAGACTACGTTGTCAGCTTTCCACTTCTTTACCTAAGCGTTTGTTTTATTTATGGACTCCACCTAACCTATGTATCTTTTCAAACGATTCATCCAATGTAAGCTGTATGCCTGCCTAAGCTGTCAGCTCCGGTGCTTCAAGTAGTACTGGATGCTCCAGTCCTCCAACTTTCCATATGCGTCTTTGTGATTCGCACGTAAATATCCTCCTGTTATCTGCCACATGGCGGATAATTGAAAAGGCCCATTCGTCCAACCCGCTGTCAAACCCAACTTTTAGTTTCGGTTTTAGGCTTAGGCTTAGGCTCAGGCTTAGGGGCAAGTTTTTTATGAAATCTCCGCCATGCGGCGGATAATAGGAGGATACATACACGGAGGTGTCTTCTTTGTGCTGTGACTTCACATGATTAATCAGCGCACATTTTGCCTGACTTGCACTGCACCTCTTGAAATTGTTTGCTTGCAAATCTTGCACTGGTCCTTATTGTCAGCAGGGCTGGCGGTAAAGAACGACCAAAAGGGCTTGTTTTAGTTATTATAGGCATGTATAAATCTATAGCATTCGAACAATGCGTCACTCTCTACAGCTCTTTTAGCATCAAAAAGTTTAGCAAAAACAAGAAATATTAGTGAGACAGTATAATTTTGCAATTGCGCCTGCGAATCATCAATATTCGGTATAATTCGGTATTATTCGGTTCCGAAAATCCGCTTCGGTATTCGGTATTCGGTATTTTTGTATTCGATTGCATCCCTACCTCCAAGCTACAGTCGAACATAACGTCGGCGTGTCTGAAGACGGTCCAGAACATAGAGCTAATTTGAGTTCTGCTTTTTTCTTGATCACTGATTATGATTACTGGATTCATTGAAAGTTCACAAAGTCTTGCCATTTGTCAAAAACTTTGCGAAACATTTTGTGACAAAATATGGCACAAATCTCTTTGTCAGCGCGAACGGTGCGGACGGTCGTGTTTTCAACAGTGCTGTAAAGCTTGGAACTCTTTAACTGTTCAGGAACAGAGTCTCGACTATCCCAATTTTTGTACGCTTGTTAAATCTCAACAGTTTTATGACAGAGCTGGTCGAAGTTTGGTTATTGATCTGAGTGTTTAGAGTATGAGTTTTATCTGTATGTATGTAGTGTAGGTGTTCTAGTCAAGGGCAGCGCGTTGAAGGGCTCTTTTAGTATGCGTGTCCTCTTCTGTCTGGTACAGAATAAAGTTGAACAACAACAACAACACGCAGGGCTTCTACTCATAATTCTTAGGAATCCAGAGCTGAGTTAGCTGAGCACAGCTGTGTAAGAGCGCGTCAGAACCATTAATCTAAAGAGTGCTATGTTAAAATGGCCTCAGATAACGTAGAAGAAGCCGGTGCATCCTTACTCTAGGTTATCGCATCCAGTGAAGCACCTGGCTGTTTCAGTCCCAACTGTCCATAGTTGGAGAAACGGGTGCGCGCCTTGGCTCGGCGACTGGGCCACCAAATGCTTGAGACAGTTCGGGGTAGAGACCTGCACGGACCGGGCCTGGTCGCCCTACAGAGGATTTTTAGAGGATTTCAGCCGGGCCGAGCCACAAAAATCGCATTTTCATAAGGGCCGGGCCGGGCCGGGCCCGGGCCGCAAAAATTGGGTTTTCCGGACAGGCCGGGCCGGGCCGGGCCGTCAAAAAGGCGGCCCGTGCAGGGCTCTAGTTCGGGGTCAAGGCAAGAGGGTAAAAACGCCGACTGTCTGCCCTCACTCACTCAAGTGACCCAGCCCTACCCAACGCCAGATGAAGAATGGACCAAAACTTGCCACACTCCAAATTTTGTATTTGGCTGGCTATATCCACTTTCAGGTTTTCTCTTCTCAGGTCAGCCTAAAAGAAATTCCCAAATTTTTGTTCAGTGAAACGAACAGTTCACAAGAGTAAGAACTAACATCCTTGCTTCCCTTACTTTTCGGAATCTGTCTCGTGTCCCCTTGCGCAATCGGTTTCCCAGTTCGGTTGTTGACACTACATTCACAAAACACGTCGACACATTCTTTATAGATGGTGCAACGGAAGGAGGCTTCACGTTCGGAAAACCTTACCGAATTGCCGGCGTTACCGATAAGCAATTTTTTTGCACCCGGTGATGTTGGTTGTTCTTCTTGTGCATGTTTTCCTAATTGCCAAATTGTTGGGAAACATTTTCCATATTTTATATTTTCCATTTTCCAACTTTCCAACTTCTTGTGGCCGCCCGGCTTAAAACGGTGCCGTCTAGTTATAGCACAGATAATGGCCCTCGCTACGGTAGAGTGTTTAGTTATAGCACAGTTCCAGTTATAGCACAGCTGGGCCGCCGCCTAATTATCGAAGCGCAGTTATAGCACAGTTGACCCGGTCCGTCCGACGTCATTATTTCAACCTCGGGAGCTGCTGTTGTAAAGTATTATGTGATTGCATTCGCCCGTCCGTACTCAGCAAGCAGTAGTAAATAGTGATGCAACCGGGAGCGGAATACCGTTATTCGGGAAAAGCGGGAATATCGGGAAATCGATCAAAACGCATGCAGCATGCTAAAACATAAATGTTTTCAACATCCGGTAATTTAGGCAGGCAGCTCGATGTCAATTGAACCAAAAGAGTTGTGTAAGAATAGCCAATCTATGTGTGGCTTTGCTTAATTGAAGGCCTTTATAAAGTTGGAAGCTTAGAACATAAAGTTTACGGCATAATAAACCTTTACAAAAATATTTGGAACAAAAGGAGAAGCTGCAAAACATGGCTGTTCGCTTAAGAGGCAGTCCACGAAAAAGTCGAACCTTGCCAGGAAGAGCCTTGTACAGCTGATTTTTCAAAATCGGCCTAGAGAGCTGAAACTTTCAGGTATTCTAGACCAGAAAACGTCATGGACGTATTCACTCTCCGATTTTTTCTAGTTGCCCTACAACCAAAATTATGGCCCTTCAAAAACCGCGATTTTCACCATTTTTGCCACTGAGGTCCCAACTTCAAAACGGCATAGCTCCTTCTCTAGTGGACCGATTTTGATGTGGTATGGCTCATAAAAATGGTAATTGGACTGCCTATCAGGAAGTATGCACAAACTCGCTGAATTCTGTCTTTGAGTTTTTTGGCGTTTTTTAGACTTTGGCAGCCAATAACTCAAAACTGTATATGGTTCCCTAGCAAGATAATGACAGATTCGAAATCTACGCGCAATTTTACGTCTGATAGTCATACTCTTGTTGCTGAAAGCTGGGACCTAAGCAGTCAAAAGTCCTCAATTTAGTCATCCCATTTTCCTTTGTAGCTACTTTAGTCAGATGCTGAAAACTGATAAATTCGGCCCCCCTGAGAAACGCCCATTTCCGTAGGGGTGTTTTGAACTTTTTCTATGGAAAATGGCCCCATCAGAGAGAACCATGGATGGCCATTTGTGGTTACCCAGAGGGAGTCTGGCGGAACTGTTTTAGGGTTTTACTTTGGGGCCATAGGGATGTCCAACGCACACCATGCCGGCCGATTCCGCCGACCCCCCACTTAACATGTCTGCCCGATCTCGGTTGGCAATGACAATTAAAGAATGTGCGAACCGGGATTGGAATAGGGTATTAAAGAATAATGCGAACCGGGATAAGGTATTAAAGAATGTGCGAACCGGGATTGGAAACCGGGAGTGAAAATACCGGGAATTCCCGGTTCTTCGGGAAATGCCGGGATCCCGGTTGCATCACTAGTAGTAAATGCAGTCCGTTCATTTTTCTCTCTCTCTCTTCTTATTACTTGAAATTATAACAATTAACTAGAAAAATCAAACTTGCAAAATACAGCTTGTTTAAAATGTACAGTACATGTACGTATAGGCGAGCAAAATTTTACACAGATTGGAGGAAGTTTTCAAGGCAGTACTGCACTCGGTCCAAGTGAACCAGCATTTTCCGATTGAGTTCGGTGACGAATTCCGACGTTCCAGACATTCTCGAGCGCAGACCTTGCCAAGTATCATGGAACTGATTGACGTAGTGGCAGATCTTTCTGTCGTTCTCGATGTACTCGGGCTTTCTGGGTGCCGGTTCGGCCGATAGGTTTTAAGATTAGGCTTAGGTTAGCATCAGACTCAGGCTTAGGATCAGGCTTAGGCTTAAGAAAAGAAAACAAGTTTAAGAATGGCAGATTGTCGCGAAGAATTGGCCGGCAGTCGCCAGCTTGGTGGCTACGATAGGCGGGAGCTCTCGCCGTTGTCAAACTAACGCACTCATCGTGGCTGCGTGTGTGCTATAACTGCGCTGCTGCCTGAGGCCATCAGCCGCTCTGTGCTATAACTAAACACCCCGCCTGCTGTGCTATAACTGCGCAACTGTGCTATAACTAGACTGTGCTATAACTGCACTGACCCCTTAAAACGGGGGTAATATCGAATCGGCGCAAAGTTAATCGGCGCAAAGCGCAAAGTGGCGCAAGTTTTTCAGTGGTTGCGTGAACATCTAAGATACTGTAGCCCGCGAAATTTAAATTCTGTCGTCCCTCCTTTCTTAATTTGTCGTTCCATAAATGATGATTGTCTCAGGACCATTTCTCATTCGCAATATGCACTGTATTTAACCTTAAAGAACTCAAGTTAATACGTTGATTATTTTGTTAATTACTATTAATTGTTGTTAATTACTCAAGTTAATATTTTGAGTTTAATACCACTCTGGAATCCATAAGTTTCGTTGCCCACATCAGCGTGGGGTATAGGCCGAGAATAACTTCAGATACATTAGCTCCACCCATTTCCGTCCTAGAGGAACGGCTTTTTAACATTTGTAAATGAAATAAAGATGAACGAAACGGTACCGTTCGTTGAAGACGAAGTCGGCGTCGATCATAATTATGCTGGGACGGTGACTAGCACGCCTAACAAAGCTACTGCGGCAACAACGTAAGTGTGGTTTTCATAAGTTGATAAAAGTTAACAATCTCGGTCCCCGGTCTAATCATAGCAAATTCGGGCGGTCCTAAATTGCCCGGATTAATAAGGCAGAGCTGTACATGGAAAATGGTTTGCAAATTTCACAGCTGATTTTGATATTCGTATTCGCAGCCAAGAGAGAACTCAGAGTGACAGGGGCGGATCGCCATTAACTGACTAGACTATACGACCAATAAAACAGAACAGCGAACGATATACTGTGAATACGCCTTGGAAATTGTTTTTGAAGTTAAAGTATACAACTCGTTTGCTAGCGATGTTTGATTTCCTTGATTCTCAAGCGGTAAGCCTGGCGTGTCTAAAAGCGTCCGCTCCCGTGTAAGTAGCAACGTAACGTACAGAATACACAGAATAAATAACTCTCTAGATTCGCAAATAAGAAATGTGGTTCGCCGCAGCAGCACCAGTTTCTGTGCTCTCAGATTGCTGGTGAGATTATAATTATTATAATAATATTATGTCAGCACTTTCCCAGCCCAGCACATGCATGTACTAGGGGGGGGTTTGGGGGGTTACCCCCCTGCTGGAAAGGCCAAACCCCCCCTCACCCCCACCCCCCCCCCCGAGACAGGTTAAGTGACCCCCCGACCAAAAAATACAAGTACTAGTGGTGGCTCCAGTATTAACAAACTGGGTGAGAAATCACTAATTTTTAGCCTAAAATTCACTTGAAAAGCCTTTTGAAACCGAATTTGGCGTTTCCACTGCTGATATTTAAGAAAAATCGGTGTTTTTGGAAGCTCTTTTTGTCATTTTTTGCTTGTTTTTAGCTTTAAAACGCTATTTGGCAGCTTAAAATAGCGACTTTTAGCGTCCTTACTGAAAAAAACGTGCTAAAAACGCATTTCTAGGCGTTTTGGAGCTTTTTGAAATTTGGGACCCCCCACCTGGGCGAAACCCCCCCCTCGACCCCCCACCTGAGGAAACCCCCCCCTACCCCCCTCCCCCCAGGTCGGCCCGGAGCTGTTACATGTATGGCCCAGCAGTACTTTTTTTACGTTCGCGTTACCTTCCAAACAAGAAGCTAAGTTAGACTACTAACCAGTTCAAGGCTTTAATGTAAATGATTCCCGGTCCATTCCTCCACCCACGAAATAGCCATTTTTAACCTGAAAAGCTAAGATTGAACCTAGGCCTAAGCTAAAACCAAGGCTTTAACAAAGTCAGGGTGGTTGGCGGGTGGGGGAATGGGCTTCCTCCAATGTAAATTTTGGCACTGAACGACTGAACGCACATGTAAAGTTTTCCCGCATTAGCGCTGGTACCGTAAATTTCCGCTTTGCGCTTTGCGCCGATTACCTTTGCGCCGATTCGATATTACCAAACGGGCTTCTAGGACGCCAGTATGCGGTCCGATGAGGCCGTCGTGGCCTTGACGGTGGTACCTTTTAGGTTTTGCCGGAAAAACTGACTTTTAGGGGTTAATTTCAATTTTAGCTACCGTGTTCAGTTGACTTAATTAAATTCGATATTTTTGACTACCTCCTGCCCCTATCGATCTTTCGGGTTAGGTGTAGCTGGGGGAAGGTCAGAAATACTTTGAAATTAATTATACAAACCCGGCGTGACCAAAAATTGGGTTAGGTGTGTGTAGCTGGGGGGGGGGAGAATCAGGGAAGGTCAGAAATGGACTATAGCTACCTATTATATTAATTAATTAACTTTCTTATGATTGTACGACTCCAACGTGCCCTGTACTGATGCGTCTCCTAGGGCTATTTTTATATTTGGCAAAACAGGCCCCCCGGTCGTGCCCGCATTGTGCCCTGTATTTTTATATTTGGAAAACAAGCCCTCCGGAGCGTGCCCTATACCGAACCGATGCGTCCCCTAGGGGTAATTTTATGATTTTAGAACAGGCCCTCCGGAGCGTGCCCTCTACTGATGCGTCCCCCTAGAAGCACGGATAGGTCGCAAGCGGGGCAGCCCAACTGGCAGGGCAGTTTAAACTCGCCGCGCTATGTCACTGGTTAATTGCAATCGATAGGCAAGAGCTGAGCTCAAGATAATTGACCTCTGCTGGCCCACTCATAATAATTGGCCTTGGTCTGCAGGCTCTTCTCTTATAATTACAATCGTCAGCGCACTTGCTATATATTCGTGTTACTGTTATAGAACATAGTAGGAATAGACAGTTAGTAGTTTAGTAATTTTGTACAGATAGCAGCACCAAGACGAGAAGGTGCGACTGTTCCGTAGAGAAGATAAGTGGTAATCGACCAGTACGCTTGACTCCAGGTTTTATTCTCTGTGTAGTTATGACTATGAAATTACTACAGTAACTATCTATTCCGACTGTGTCCTATAACAGTAACACGAGTAAATAGCAAGTGCGCTGACGATTGCAATTATATGAGAAGAGCCTGCAGACCAAGGCCAATTATTATGAGTGGGCCAGCAGAGGTCAATTATCTTGCCCTCAGCTCTTGCCTATCGATTGCAATTAACCCGGGACATAGCGCGGCTAGTTTAAACAGCCCTGACAGTTGGGCTGTCCCGCTTGCGACCTATCCGTGCTTTACCCGTCCCCCTAGGGGTATTTATATATTTGGAAAACAGGTCCTCCGGAGCGTGCCTATACTGATGCGTCTCTAGGGGGTACTTTTATATTTGGCAAAACAGGCCTCCCGGGGCGTTCCCTGTGCTGATGTAGTGATCATTAGACTTGTCAGGCGAAGGGCTTTCAATCAAATGATATATGACACGGCCGGGGTTAGGTGTAGCTGGGGGGGGGGGGTAGGAATCAGGGAAGGTCAGAAATGGACTACATATTAATTAGTTAACTTTCTAATGACTATACGACTCCGGAACGTGCCCTATACTGATGCGTACCCCTAGGGGTATTTTTAAATTTGGAAAACAGGCCCTCCGGAGCGTGCCTATACTGATGCGTCTCCTAGGGGTATTTTTATGTTTATAAAACAGGCCCTCCGGAGCCTGCCCAGACATGGGCTAGCATTTCGGCTGAGGGTGGGGGGTAGAATTTTCAATTCCTGAGGGGGAGAGTGGAAGGGTAGGAGCGGCTGAGGAGGTGGTAAGCCAAAAAGTTTGATATTTGGCTAAAACCAAGGCTTTTTTGCTTATTTTTCATTAAAATAAGCCAAAATATGCTATTCTGAGCTCACTTACACCTAATCTAGGCATATTTTTATCATAATTTTCTATACAAAATTGTTCCGAAAAATTCCTGAGGAGGTAGCGGCCGGCTGAGGGGGGTAGGTCAGAGCCTGAGGGCAGACATGGGCTAGCATTTCGGCTGATGGGGGGGTAGAATTTTCAATTCCTGAGGGGGGCTGATGGGGGTAGGAGCGTCTGAGGGGGTGGTAAGCCAAAAAGTCCGATTTTTGGCTAAAATCAAGGGTTTTTGGCTTATTTTTCATTAAAATAAGTTAAAATAAGCTATTCTGAGCTCATTTACACCTAATCCAGACATATATTTATCATAATTTTTTATACAAAATTCTTCCAAAAAATTCGTGATGGAGGGTAGCGGCCGGCTGATGGGGGTAGGTCAGAGCCTGAGGGGGGCCAGCCCCCCGCTTTGCCCATGTCTGCCTGAGAGGGGCCAACCCCCTCAGCCCCCTTTGCCCATGTCTGAGCGTGCCTATACTGATGCGTCCCTGTAGGGGTATTTCTATGTTTTTAAAACAGGCCCTCCGGAGCGTGCCTATACTGATGCGTCCCTGTAGGGGTATTTTTATTTGGAAAACAAGCCATCCGGAGCGTGCCTGCACTGATGCGTCTCTAGGGGTACTTTTATATTTGTCCCAACAGGCCCCCCCCCGGGGCCTGCCCTATGCTGATGTTGTGATCATTTGACTCGCCAGGCGAAGTGCTTTCAAGTGATATATGACACGACCATTTTGGACGATTTTGGAATTTTGCGAAAAAAATAATCGATATTTTTCGATGGAATTCGTTAATTTATAATTAATTATGATCAATAAACATATGGGATCGGTTCCTGGTTTCCCCCAGCTACACATGATCCCAAAAATTTACTCTGCAGGCAAAATTTCGGTTTTTTTGCAACCAAACAGCAAAATACCAAATACCGAAGCCAGTTTTGGGAACCAAATGAAACCGAATAATTATGATTTTCATGTTATAGTGAAAAATGTAAACCGTTTTGGTGCCGCGCCGCCCATGTCAGTGCTGACCTTTCACTGCTGGTCATTTCGGTGCCTGACTGTGAACACGCCATATAAGAATGTAGGTTAGGTTAAGCTGAGGCTTAGGGTCAGGCTATGACTTACGCTAGTAGGTTCCAGTTTAGGCTTGGATCTAGCCAATTTGCGCACACCGAAAACTAATCCCTAAGCCTCCTAAGCCTAAACCAAAATGGTGTAAGAATATTCTGCTCAAGTTGGTAGTTCCCTTCTGGTTCGACATGATGCAATCATCGATGAATATCTTATTCCACCATCTATCCATACACCCTGCCAGATTTAGGCGACCTTTTTTGGTAAATTGGCTTGGCCATAACCCCTTCGGTCCTCCATGCCCCTTTTCCAAATTTGGCTATTCCGGCCCATTTTTAAAGTCAGTGTAAGACTTTTGTAATTTCTTATTAGCTTTCCTCCAGTTTACACGAGTATAGTATATCTAATCTACTGTACTGTACGTACAAAGTGTTTATTTTAGAAACTGGTTGAATATAGAAATTCGAACAATGATGATGTTTATAGATCGGCGCAAAATCCACCTGCAATGTCGGTAACATTCAATGACAGATTTTGCCTGCCGTCGCATTTGTTCGTAGAGTTGACGTCTTTGGATGAACTCAGCTTCCCAACCAGTTCTTCTGCTCGTCTTAAGGTCTGCTTTATCATATTTTCCGACAGCCGGTGAATTACGGTTGTCTGCCTGCCTACCAAGCTGTAAACAGAAAATTCAGCCTTACCTAATTGACATTTATGTTCTAATAGCCTCCAGTAAAGTGGGCAAAGGGCGGTTGATCCCCTCATACTCTGACCTACCCCCAACCCCCTCAGGAGTTTTTGGAAGAATAGGTTAGTTAACCTATTTTAGCGAAAAATAGGCACGAAATCCTTGGTTTTAGTGCAAAAATCGGAGTTACCATCCTCTCAACCCCCATTAGCCGCCGCTTTCCCCCTCAGTATTTGGAAAATTTGCCACCCCCTCAGTCGTAATGCCAGTCCATGTCAGTTAATAAGTAACTATTGAACGGTTCTTCTTCAGTACACCTGCTTATGCGTGTCAGCACATTATCTGGCTGTTGGGTCTAGCAGTGGCACTGTCTATCTCTTTTCCCGATATGCAGCCAGGTACAGGAAAAGCCTCAACAGCGTGCCAGTCCAAGTCATTGCCAACAAGGTCAGCTTTTATATTTAACAAGTGGTTCTTGTGGTGATTTGGTTAATTCTGGCTTTGTGGCAGTGAGCTATGTTTAGGAAGGGTCTGTAGATCAGTTGTGCACCTCTCCAAATGAGTGTCATCTTGCCATTGCCACCAGTAAGGGCCATGTGTCCGTTGTCAACTTGTCGTCTGGAGCTCCTGCCACAGTTCTCAACAACACGTTGCACTTGGGCGTCCAACTTAGTGCGATATGTTGGGATGATGATAACTCTCGTTTCTACGTCGGGGACAGCATTGGCCGAATCAGCTGCTCTCGTGTTGGGGTAACTTTACTTATTATTCTCTCTTCATCTACGTAATCCAGCTATCGTCACAAGTTTAAAATTTCTACACTAGTACCGCTAGAAACAAACAATTTTCCGTTCAGCTCATCTTAAATTTGAAACGCTTTTGTGAGCTCAATTCTTGGCCGTTTTTTCTGTAAATTGGTCTAGAGTTTCTTTTGTAGAAACTGTAGTGGCTGACAAATTTGCAGGAAAAAAAATCAGCTTGTTTTATTATCAAGCTTTCAGCTGAAAGGAAAAATGGTTTATTTCTACCGTTGCAGAACACAGTTTTCTGACTGCGTCATCGAGAAGTTAGTTTGGCATTGGTTTGTTGTTATTTTAGAACAGAAATTTGTTCCGGTCGGCGAGTGAGTTGCAGCTGCAGCTGGACAGCGCCATCGTTCAGTTAGATTTCAGTGCTGGGTTGCTGCTTATCTCAACGCTTACTAGGTGCTATGTACATAGCCCTCACAGGTACGCACACTAATTCAATCCCCTAGTTTGGCACTTGGCAATGCGAAAATCAATTGAATTTTTCTTGCTGATTCGATGACGAAATTTTAAGTCGGAAATTGTTTTTTTTGCAATTTTTTTGTCAAACTAGATTTTTACAGGAAATTTTTGAATTATAGCCGAAAATTTCAAATCGAAAAATTTATATGTAGAGCGAAAAAATTAACCCCTTTCTTAAGCCAAGGCAACTATGCATGGTGACCTGGCTGATCCCTGAGCTGCGGACGATGCACATCTATGAGCTGTTTCAATGAATCCCGTCGTGTAAAGTTACATAGTGCTATTCAGAGGCACGTGCGTGCAGATCGGACGGAAGCCTCGGTCGGGTGCTTACGGTGCCTGTTTCTTTGGCACGGAAGATGAAGAGAAGCCACTGGTCTTTGCTGCCCGTCCGAATGGACGTCTGTGGGAGGTTGATTGTGAGGGTTCGGTGTATAGCACTCACCAATTCACTCACCTCATAGACGTGTCTTATGTGCCACCTGTTAGTTACAGGTTTGAGTTTGTGTCACAGCTCTTTTTCCAGCTTGGCAGGTTTGCAGGTGCGACTTCAATCCGCAACTCACCGATGCGCCGTCTGCAGCTCAGTTCTCTAAAATCCATTTGTTCAAATATGCCAAGTATGTTTGCGGTTCTTTCTGTCATATTTGTCGCTTTTTGGTTTCAGTGAACAATTCCTGTGCACTGTTTGCGACTCAAAAATATTTGTGCTCGAGCCAAAGAAAGCGCGCGTTGTGGTTGTGTGCGAATCAGGAAAAGGTGATGTTCCTCGATTGATGGCAAACTGTTCAGAAATCATTTGGAATTTTTTAAACTGATCTGCTTTGATCTGGTCGCCTAATCAGTAACTCTTCGTACTTAGGAAATGTTATTGCCACATTTCTTTTTGCTGTAATTTTTATAACCTTGATTGAATGGGCTTTAATTTGGAGCGTATGTGCTATAATTCGGGGTGTTATATATGTTAAAAGTTTAGTGCAACAGGCTTGTTCCAGTCGTAGAAATCCGAAAAAAACTGAAATTCCATTAAAAATTGTACGTGTACTAGGGGTTGTGGGTTACTCCCCGTCCCCAGCTAGAAAGGCCAACCCCCCAGATAGTTAAGGGACTCCTCCGACCCCAAAAATTCAAGTACTAGTAGCGGCTCAAATACTAACAGACTGATTCCGAAATAACTAATTTTTAGCTTAAATTCGCGTGAAAAGCCTTTGAAAACCGCAGTTTGCCGTTTCAACCGCTGATATTTAAGAGCCTTACTGAAAAACGAGCTAAAATGCATTTTCAGGCTTTTTTCTGAGCTTTTTGAAATTTTGGACCCCCTCTCTGGGCAAAATCGCCTAGACCCGCACCCGACGGAAACCCCACTCCCCCAGGTCGGCCCGGACCTGTTGTGTTAAAAATGGACAGATTCGTTTTTGTTGTCATTTCTCTAAATTTTGGCCAAATGACCTGGAATTTGGAGAATATCTGCTAACCTTCGGGGTATTTTGTGTTAAAATTTTCATGCATTGAGGTTGGTGCAGTCTCGAGAAAATAAGGATTATCCAGAAGAACTGGTTTTTATCCGCTCAATCAAAAAAAGCAGATGTTCAGGATTTTCTTCATTTTCTCATAACTGCGGCAAACTAACTGCATGGAATTTTGACACAAAATACCCATTTTGGCACCTATATTTCAATTTTCAGCGTATTTGGCCAAGGTTTGCGGAAATTACAACAAAAACAAATGTGTCCATTTTTAAATTATTTCTTTTGATTTTGAAATTACCGAATTTCAGTTATTTTGGAATTTCTTGGGACTGGGTCAAGCTTGTCACACTAAACTTAAGTCTTGCGTTTTATCAAAAAAACATCGTGAAACTTTACATATGGTGGGGTTTTTCGCTAACATATGCACCGTTTAACCGTAAGTGTACAGTTTTTAAGGTAACTCGTGTGTGTATGCCATATGCAAGGTCATCGTCAACTCCGATTTTAAACGTTTTTGAGTTTGTTTTTCAGATATAGCGGAGTATTCGGTGTTCGGCAGCGACATATTTGTGCTGAGTGCTGATGACGGGATGCTTCGCAAGTATTCCCTCTTTTCGTACGGCAAGGCGGTGGAGAAGTTGCACTGGCGCGAATGCTTTGTGCAGGCAGCTCAACTGATGGCTTGCTACTGTCCGGCGCTGTCGTCGTATGTTGTGCCGGTTGCGACGTCTCCTCTAAACACTGGTTTTAGGGTGCCATGGAAGAGCGACTTAATTACATCTGTTAAGCGGCACTTGGAAGAAATCTACGAATTGGACTCCGGCTCCGAATTAATCAGTCGTCTGTCGTTGCTGGTGCAGAGCGCTAATACGCAGCAGTTCCTGGAGCAGCAGGCCGTGGCCGCCCGCGCCACTGCTGTCCGTCTGGCTGGTGGAGTGCACCGTGTGGTGAGGATAATGGAGAACAGCGGCTACGACGACGACTTCACCTTCCGGGCGCCATCGCCTCTTCGAGCAGCGCAGCGCAGTAAGAGTTCTCCGGCGATAGACACCGACAGTCTCTGGCCACTGCCCACTAACAAACGTCACAGCGTGCCGGTGCCGCGCACACTGCGTCGTCGTTCGACCGCTGCCGACTTGGAGCAGGGCAACGAAGAGTCTCTGAGGACGTTGCTGGCGGCGCCTACCAGTGCTCAGTTGGCGCACCTGCAGCTCAGCAGCAATCGCAATTTCAGCTGGACTGAGGAGAAACTGCCTAGACTGGCTGAGGATAAGACGGCGCTGGACGACATCCACCTTTTGTCAGAGTCGTTCGAGGGCAGACTCCTGCGCAGTTTGGAGTTGGGTGGAAGGAAGGTTATGCAGACTGTTAACTCGGTGGCCAGCCGACACACGGCCCCTTTGGAATCGCGCCAGCTTAAGCCGAGGAAGGTGCGAGCAGATATATCCTATCCAGTTGATATGGAATTCGTGCAGCCTCTGCAACCGATGCCAGAGATACCGTCTGTGCAAAGACGTGTGCCGAGACGACGCAGAGCCAAGATTCGCAATCTGCACCCGGTGACCCCTTGTGATGATCTCAACAACCGATCGCATACCCCGACACCGTCTGACAGCTCCGACCACCTGATCAATGGCAACAGTGCGATCGACTCGCTTTGTCTGGCTGACGACGCCGCCGAACCTTGCCCGAACTCCACTGACTCTTCTCCAGCTGTTGAGCACTGTCCCAGACCGGCCAGTGATGATCTGATTTCAGATGAACTTGACTCGACCGAGTCAGACAGATGCGAACGTTGCTCATTGCACAAGTATGCCGCTTTTGGCTATGCCTTTTTATTCTACACTCATACATGTGCTAGGGGCTTTGGGGTTACCCCAGCTGGAAGGTCAACCCCCTCACCCCCGAGACAGGTTAAAGGACCCAAGACGCAAAAATACAAGTACTACTAGTGGCTCCAGTACTAACAAACTGGCTCAGAAATCACTAATTTTTAACCTAAAATTCGCTTGAAAAGCCTTTAAACGCCAAATTCAGTTTCCAAACTTTTGAAACTGAATTTGGCGTTTCCACTGCTTATATTTTATGAGAAATCGGTGTTTTTTGGACGCCTTTTTTGTCATTTTTTTGCTTGTTTTTTGTTGAAGGCGGTCCAGAATATAGCTGTTTTGGTCAGCCTATTTTCTGGATTACTGGATACATATCTATAAGGTAGACAAAGACTTGCCCTTCATCAAAGAAATTTGCAAAAATATATAAAAATTTAGCTATAAAACGCTATTTGGCAGCTTATAATAGTATTTTTAGCGTCTTTACTGAAAAAAACGTGCTAAAAGCGCATTTCCAGGCGTTTTTTTAGCATTTTGAAATTTTGGACCCCCTTCTGGGCGAAACCCCCCTCGACTTAGATCTAGCATTTAGATGCCGGGGCCACCGTGACGCAGATTATCAACGTAACCACGACTCCCCTCCCAGGCCCGCACCTGTTCTGCTGTTGCATGTATGGTTATATGCAATCATACATGTAACAGGTCATCCGCTGATGGGGTTGGGGCCAGGCGCCGGCCGGGGTCTGAGCCCAAATTCTAGAGGAAGGGGGCTGGGTACTAAAAACTCTCAAAAATAGCCGAAATTTGCAATTTTGGACTAAAAAAGGTCGAAATCGGAATTTCGGCTCAAATAGAAAGCTAAAAAGTGCCTGTTTTACAGGAGATTTTAGCAATTTTAGTGTCTGGAATTCTAAAAAGAAATTTAAAAATTTGCTGAAAAATTTCTTTTCATAAAAGATCGTCTCGGGTGGTGGGTGGGGGCAGAGCCCCTGTTACATGTGATGTAGGTAATGCAATATTATCCGCTTAATAGTGCATTTAGATATAAACCGGGCCACACATTAACAGCCGTGTTTCTATTGGGTGGTAGTGGTACTGGTACCGCTATGTTGTGTTGTCGAAATTCAGGCCTATGTGTATATTAATTGGTCAAATGCTTTTGCTCAGTTTTCCGGAAGGACGCAAGTGCTCCTACGTATGTTTAGGTCTTGGTGGCTAGTTCTAAAACTAGGATGCATCTTGTCAACGGTGCCGGTCTCTGCTGATGATTATTGCGCAGGTGATTTTATTGTGTGACCGACTTGGTGCACTGGTCTGTTGGTGTAGGTGGGGTTCCGAGCTCAGTGAAGCAGTGGCTGGAGCTGTTGAGCGCCTGGAAGCAAGTGCAGGCGGCTGCAGACGGACAGACGGCAGAGCTGTGCCATCAGTGTCAGCGTCTGTTCGATGTCTCCGCTGCTCGTGTCGGTTCCACTTGGCCGGTCGACCTCCTCCCTCTACCAGATGCAAACAGCCAGTCTGAGGAAGCTGTGACTACCGACGAACTGTTGTGCCAAGTGTTTTGCGACTCATATGGAGCTGCCAGTGGCGATGGAGTGACGAGCGGTTCAGAGACAGTGATGGCGTACAGCACCTATTATAACCCGGTGTACCAGAGTTGTGAGCTTAGTAGTGCGTCGGTGTGGCGCTGGCTCGGGAGCGTGTCGCTCGTCAGTGTGCTGCGTTGCATGTGCGCCGTGCTGGGGGCTGACGTCACCGTGCACGCGCTCCACGACCATTTGTCTGTGCTGGACGGTTGTATGGACGGCGGTGTTTGGTCGTGTTTGGCTGAAATGGCTAGACCGCTCCCTTGCTCTCAGCTGGTTGGCGCCGATTCGGTGGGTTCGGTTGTCTGTATGATTGCTTACGTGTAGTTAGTTGAATGGCTTTAGATAGTTGGCTCGTTGCTGCGCGACCTGCACGCCGCGCACACCTCCACCCACATCCAGTACACCGACGCTGTTGCCACCGCTACCAGCTTCTCGCTGCAGCTGTCCCAGTAAGCCTTTGTCCTTGGTGTCTCTTGGTGAGTGCGCATTTTCAAAGCATTCAGGTGTTGCCCTTGTTGCACGCTGCCTCTCACTGCTAGAGTGTCGCACCAGGGCATCCTTGTGTTTCATTGTGGTAAGCTTTTCCTTTCTCGTCCTTCATTTGCACCTCCTCTCCTGCTAGTCGGAATTACACCCTATGTTGATGGGGATGCGTTCTATTCGCCCAATACCGTGCGTAATCAGGTTACTACTGTACCTCTTGTGGTAGGAATTAGTCGTCGAAGACTTGCGCTCGGTAAATGGTGAAAGACGTGAAATTCAAGTAGGCGTAGTAGTGGCCCTACTCAAAGCAATCTTTGCCATTCTCTGGTTTCAATTCGTGGCAATATGCCATTAACAGGCTCACGGTTTGCCCCACATTCGGCGAAATCCTCAGCGAAATCCTGGTCCATTAATCGGCCCGTTTTGAGGACAGTGTTTGGAAGTAGTAATTTCGCCAAAGATCAGACAGTTGAAATCTTGAGTTTCTTGACCGAGATCGTCGATGGGATGTTGCCAGTTGCCACTACCTGAAAAGCTCAGAATAGCTGAGAATATTTTCAGATCATTTAATAGGGGGGAAGTGTGTGGCACTACATTATTCATCCACCTGAATTTCGCCTCTTTTTTACCGATGACTGGACAAGTCGTTGGTGCAAACCACCACCAACACTTGTAACCTTTGGTTCTGTCATGCGAGGATCCGACTGTTAATTTTGTTTTACATACTGTTAAGCAGACATGGGCTAGAATTTCGGAAGAGGGGGGGTAGAATTTCCAATGCTGAGGAGGGGGTGGTAAGCCGAAAAGTCCGATTTTTTGCTAAAATCAAGGTTTTTGGTTTATTTTTCATTAAAATAGGTTAAAATAAGATATTCTATGCTCATTTATACCTAATCCGGACATATTGTTATCATAATTTTCTATACAAAATTCTTCCAAAAAATTCCTGAGGGGGTAGCGGCCGGCTGAGGGGGTAGGTCAGAGCTGTTAAGTACATATTAGCTGATCGAAGAGCAATTTATCGTACTTTTTGACTGCCCTTGCCAACCGGTAATTTCAGGTCATGCGTATCACAAAGTGTGTGTGGTGAACAACGATGATCAAGCATTGCGTTGTTTCAAATGTTGCATGCTACCCAGCAGCGGTACAGTTACTTTAAAAATATAGTTGGTTCGCGTTCGTTGTGATACCTGGCCTTTCCAGCGAACTAGAGTGCACGTTCTTTCTATATGGTTTTACAGTGTAAATAATGGAAAGAACTACGTAGGTTCGAATATTCGTAGAGATTGTAGTAGTGTTCGGGGCAAGTGCGTCAGTAAGAGGCGTGCAAAAATTCCGTAATGGCATGAGGGGGTTGGCAATTTTATTGCGTAATTTTAATTTTCAGTTTTAAAGTGCAGAAATCACTAAAATGGCCATAATTTTAACTGTTTCTATGTACAGTACATGTACATCTAGTCTTGATTTGAAGCCGTCCGAGTTGCCTTTTCTCAATTCACTTAGATGAACATCTAGATAGAGGACATCTACCAGTATGTCAGGGCGTTCCAATTTTTCAAATTCCAAAAGGCAAAAGTCATCATATCTATGTACTGTATGTCTTTTATGACATCTTATTAAGAGTTTATAAAGGTGTATCACTTATCAGATCCAATTCTTTTATGGTCAAATTATTATTAACTTAGGTAAGGGCTCAGGAAATTATTACGACCCATTACAGGGGGAGAGGGGTCCGAAATTGGGCAAAAATGCTATTATGTAATTTTGCCGGCGCCCTAAGCAATTTAGTTTTGGCAGGCTTGTTCCTTACATGCACTTTTTTATGTACGTTGTGCGATGTCCTTAACGTTTGGCCACTGGAAAGGTAGCTTCGTTGTGTGTCGTCTGCTTGCTCCGATTCGATAATGTACAATGATGTTCTTACATTAATATTAACATTCGATAATGTTTGTGATGTTCATTCATATTGCAGCCATTTGTTATTGTCCAGCTATTCAGTTAGGTATGTAGCTTATCAGAAGGCTTTTGTCATGTTGCCATTTTATAGTCTCCGCTACGGTGCTCAAATTTGTCTTTTACTGCAAAGTTAATGTTGTAAGAAGAATGTCTTGCCTGCACGACCAACATACAGTATTCTCTCTACCAAATTGACACTAACGCAAGAAGTCTACTATAAAACCCAGTTTTGTGTCTGCACGACCAATATGTTCTCTCTACCAAATTGACACTAACGCAAGAAGTCTACTATAAAACCCCGTTTTGTGTCTGCACGACCAATATATTCTCTCTACCAAATTGACACTAACGCAAGAAGTCTACTATAAAACCCAGTTTTGTGTCCACATTTTTAACAGTTTAAGAGAAAAATTAGGAGAAATCAGTGAAGCATCGTTTGAATTGAATTTTACGCTTTTACTACGGATTCGTTGAGTGCGTTAGCTCAGTGGTGTGTTGAGGTCGCTGCCTTGTGTTTACGGCATGCTCCGCTCCGCTCCGCCTCGGGATCTGCACCGGTTGTTTGTTGGTTGGAATCGAAATCAGCTTGACTGGAACTGCGTAGAGTAGACGACGCTAAGCCCAGCTGGAGACCCGGGCCGACTTTTTGGCGGCCCGGCTCGGGAAACCTAAAAATCGCTCGAAATCACTATTGACAATCAAAAGAAGACATACAAGGGTTTTTTACCACTAAACTTGCCTATTCTTACTAGAATGTCTATTTATTGACAGTACAAGAAAGTTTTTAGTAAATTTCGAATTTTAGTATTTTCCAAACCGTAATTTTGGGACATAATAGCTCTGGTTGGGCTACTACTGCCCAAACAAGAGAATATAAATGGGTACCAGCGTCGGGTGGAAAGGCAGTTTTTGTGCGCAAGCCAAGCCACATCTACGGACCACAGAATCCTTCGACACTCCTCTCGGAAATATGACCCACGTGATTATGTCAGTGCCCCCTGCAAGGCCTTACCGCACGTTTAAATTTGCTACTAGACATGCGAGTTCTTCAGCTTTAGAGTTGTAAAAAAAAATTTTTTTTGAAAGCCCAAAAAAAAGCTTTTTTTTATGAAAATTTTTCATTTCGAAATTTTTTTTTTGAAAATTTTTTCCTAGCATGAAATATAGCTTGTAGGAGATGCAAGGATGCATCAGAAGCAACTTTAAATGCAAAAGCTGATACTTTGGTTCAAACATAGTGTTACAGCCTGAGAGTCGATATTCTACCAGCAGCATTGCTCACAGAGTGGCTGCTGCCCTTCAAAACCTATTTCTATGCTTAGAATAGGCAAGAAATTGATAGAACTGCACTTCTAATGTATATCTGAGGCTAAATTCAGCGATTTTCCCCCAAAATTTCCATACTGTGAATAAAACAAAAATTTTTGGAAATGGGCCTTCAAAAAAAAGCTTTTTTTAAAAAAAAAAAAAGAGCCTAACAACACTATATTAGCTTGCTGCAAATTTTAAATGAATTGAGCAAAATGTTGGTGTAAGAAAACAAGGACCACTAAAGCAATTTTTCTGTGTAAAAATCCATGTACCTAATCAGTTTTTCTTTTGCAAAATGCCGTCACCTCTCCTTATATGTACAGGGTGCTCGCCCCACCGACTATGACCAGAACCCCTCCCCGAGACGATTTTCCCGTCCCGTTCAATTTTCTGGAACGCAATGTTTACTGCTTTTTATGCATGTTTTACATTTCAATTTAAAAATTGCTTGTAGAACAGCGAATTTTTGCTGTACTTGAGGCTTTATTAGCGTTTTTAACTAAAAAAACACAACTAGGTGTTTCGAACGATTTTTAGTATTTTACCCATCCTTCCGAATTTGGGCTTAGTAGACCCCCGGCCGGCGCCGGCCTGGTTCAGTCGGACCCCAAACTAGGGTACGTACGGCCAGATCGTGATTATTCGGTCCGATCAGAATCGGAGCTGTGTAACTCAAGCAGAGCAGAGTCCGAATCAAATCCAAATCAGAACTTTTCCAAAAAAATCGGCTTAATTTTTTGGAATAACCACCAATTTTTCACGAATTTTACAGTGTTAACAAATGTACAGGGTGCGCCAAAAAACCCAGCAGATTTTTCGCTGTAGCAACCGCAAATCTCAACCGATGAATGAATCCTTTTTTAAATGAAAGATAAATAAATTATTGAAAGATTGACGTTACGATTATTAATTTACTCTGCTTAGTTCCTGAGATATTCACTCTCAAAATCAAAACAGTGATTTTGGCATTGAACAAGAGGGATTTTTTATTATTCCGCTGCACTTCGTAATAAAACGGATTCCTGCTACTGCTGAGGGCTATTGGAGGCTTTACTGGTGACACACAAACTCGGTTCACTTCAACAGTAAAGTGTCATTAGCCTCCAGCAGTAGGAATCTGCTTTATTATGAAGTTCAACGGAATCGCTCTTGTTCTTTGCCAAAATCTGTTTCGACTTTGAGGGCAAATATCTCAAGAACTAAGCAGTGAATCTCAATAAAAATTGCACCAATCTTTGAAGAATTTATCAATCTTTCATTCAAAAAATGATTCATTCAAATCGGTTAAGATTCATGGTTGCAAAAGTAAAAAATCTGCTGGGTTGTGTTTATCACTCTTGTTGACTGCCAAAATCTCTGTTTTGAATTTGAGGGCTAATATCTCAGGAACCAAGCAGGCTATCTTAATAAGCGATTCGTCAGTCTTTCAATAATTTATTTATCTTTTATTTAAAAAAGATTCATTCAAATCGGTTGCGATTTGCGGTTGTTACAGCAAATAATCTGCTGGGTTGTTTTTTTGGCACACCCTGTATAACCCTTTATAATTACATCTCTAACACACTTGTCAAACAAAGATTTGCATAAAACCGCATACTCGAATTGCATCCGTCTAATCCGTCTACGTACATCTTAGTGGGTCGGTACATGATATGACCCGTGAAGAGCTGTGGGACAGAACCCCACGGGATTAATTTTTGGATAATCGTATAGGCTACTGGGGCGGACTTAGCCCAATTCTAGATACGTGCGTAGATGGCAAACGGGAAGATATAAACAACTATGTACATTGAACGTAAAGCGTACGTAAAAGCAAGAGTATTTATTTACCGTATTTGCTCTAATAAACCGACATCCTCCAGTAGACCGACACCCTTCAGTAGAGACCGACATGTCTCTTTGACAGAATGTGTTCTAAGATGGTTTTTCATAATCAATCATTTAGAAACAGATTTTGTTATAACAAACAACGCTTTTTTCCAAATCTGCAACACAATAGTAAAGAAGACAGGACTTTATTGCCAAAATCTAGTTTTGATGCTGCAAAAACGCTTAATAGGATA
>JASANB010001823.1:0-161047 GCA_030248155.1 Sabatieria punctata
CTACCACTACCACCACCACTACCACTACCACGACCTCGACCTCGACCCCGACCACGACCCCGACCACGACCACGACCATGACCACGACCACGACCACGACCACGACCACGACCACGACCATGACCACGACCATGACCACGACCACGACCACGACCACCACCGAAGCACCACCTTCCAAAGCAACACCTTCCAAAAGCACCACCTTCCGATGCACCACCTTCTGAAGTACCTCCCGTGCTTCCTTACCAAGCACCACAAGCATTCCCACCAATTCTGAAGTACCCAGCCCACCGGTTCCATGTGTCCTAATGTTCAGTCACCTTCACTTTGCTCGTCCAAGGGGAGTGATGAAAGATATGTGTATATAACCCTTCCGTCTAGTCTGTATACTCATTGTTTTATTGGTTCTAACAAGTAAACATCGCTTCAATCACTAAAGCAGATTCCAAATCTGAGCACCAAGTGGAAAACTGAAAGGTGAAGTTCAGGCATCAGAGGTACTGTTGCATGCGTGTATGCATTACCGAGTGAGTGCTTGTCTAGGGTACCCCCCAGATACTGATGCTATGGGTATTCGAATCTGAATTGGGTATGGGTATGGGTAGGTATATTTAAAAAATACCCGGGTATCGGTATAAATCGGGTATTTTTCATTAAAAGTGCGAAATTCCCTAAAAATGCCAGATTTCAATTGCTTTTGCAAAAATAGATTTTAAACCGCTTTTGTGCTCAGTGTAGCTGAGTGTAGTAACCGTTACAGTTTTACTTCACAGTCACTAGAACAGTTGCGAATTTTCGAATACTTTGGTAGATTAACATTGACAAAAAACGAATCAGATTTCTGTTCTGAGTATTTGCAATAGTAATTTCTGGTTCTGGCTCACCCATAAAATGGCCGCCATTCTGTCAATTTTCAACCGAATGAAAAGATTTTTGGCATGATTATTAAGGGAGCTTGCCCCACTTTTTCTGGCAGGCACTCTTAACATGCATTTTGCGAGAAAGTCAACTTAGCTACAGTATAAGGGAACGTGTTCAAGCAACTTTTTTTCTCCGATCCGGCTGGTATCCAAATATGTTAAAATAGGTACCAAACGAACACCAACGGTGAATGTTCGAAAATTGGGGACCCCCTAGAACCTGAGCTGTACCCCCTCAAAGTTCGGGCCATTTTTCCACTTTTATTCAAACGATCACCATTCACTTGTTTCTTAACGTACAGTTTTGACTTCCACATTGTTTTGTAGCTTTTTGGATGGGCTTTCATTCTCCTATACTCGCGTTTCCAGATCTTACACGGTTAGCGCGATATTCTCTAAAAACTACGAAATTTTCGGTAATTACGACATCATTTTTTTTCAGAAAATCGTCATAACTTCTCTCATAGATGCGGGGTCCGGGGAATTTTGCCAGAACGGATGCAGCACTGATGGCCAAACAAAATTAACATGTTGTGGATGCACTTTCCAGGGGCCAGCCCCTCCCTGTTTGGCGATTTGAAGACGGACGTCGAATTTTTTTTTGCTCAAAATTATTAACAGACCAGTATTCTTATGCAGTTTTACTCGCTGATTACGACTCTGAACTCGGTTTATCTAGATTCAGTCTGGTTCACGAGTTATTCGCGTCCAAATGTCAGCTTCATTACATTTGCCAACTGCTGTTACATTATATAGAAAGCGACTAACATGCTTAGCGCCAAGCTATTAGATGCAGTTTGACTGCTGAGTCCAAAAATGACATCAGAGTTGGTCTATGACCTACCGTTCCCTAGTTATGCCCATTCACAGTTTCTTTATACACATGGTCGTCAGTCTTATTGCACCCGCTATCAGGCTGCCTCAGTTTTACTGCTGCTATACGGCGGGGTGCGACTGACTGCATGTAGCTTTAACCGCTGAGTCCAAAAATGACGTCAGAATTGATCTATGACCTACCGTTCCTCAGTTATGCCCATTCAAAGTTTGTGTGGGCCTACTGTTGTTTGGGTATGGGATTTTCAGGAATCGGTTCGGTATGGGTAGGTATTTTTCGGCATACCCAGGAATCGGTTCGGTATGGGTAGAGGTATTCGCAAAAATACCTATATACCGGTATTTATTCGGTATTTTCAGAAAATATTTTACAAAGTCAAAACACTGAATTTCCAATTTACAAGGGCAAGGCCATGAATTCAGTCATTTTGTCAAGGAACTAGTAAACTAGTAAATTCATCAAAAGCAACGGGATTTACTGCTTTTTTAGGAATTTTTTAAAATTATTTTTTAGTTTTACTTCAGTGAAAATCGTTTCCATAAACAATTTTGTATGAGAGAAATGCTCCCATTCAGTGACGTATCCAGGATTTCGGAAAGGGGGGTGTAAAATTTTGAAAGTCCCTGGTTGGACAGCGGCCCAACCAGGGTAAGAAAATTTAGCAAAATTTGCCTTCAAAAAAGCGTTTAAGACACAATCCAGGCTTAAAATTAACAGAAATTACAAGTTTAAAAAGTACAAGTAGTTTAAAGTGGCCTGGTTGGGCTTCTGCCCGACCAGCTCCGGTAGAAACAAACAGTTTTTCCGTTCAGCTCACCTGAATGGAAAAATTTAAAAGGCTGCTGTGAGCTCAATTTTTGGCCGTTTGTTCTGTAAATTGGTCTAGAGTTTCTTTTGTAGAAACTGTAGTGCCTGACAAATTTACAGAAAAAACTGTCAGGTTGTTGGTTCGCAGCGGCTGTGCAAAATTGTCCGTTCAGGTGAGCTGAATGGAAAAATTGTTTGTTTCTACCGGTGCAGGACGAGAAAATTTTGAAAACGCAAGTAAAAGGCAGTCTGAGCACCAAATAGACAGTTGTGTCGCTTATTTTTGACCGACTTTCTCTTCCTACCTCCACCGCAAGGGGGGTGTACCCAGCCTACACCCCCTGGATACGCCACTGCTTCCATTGTACTTAGACCTATTTTGTAGTGACTACTAACTACTAACCACTAACTACTAATTTTTGGGGTTTTATGACGTGATCAAGACTACAAATAGACTACGACTACATATTCATATTTAGTGACTACAAATTGACTACAAAATACCTTTTGAATTTGTGAATTAGTAGTCAGCAAATTCTGGAACTTATTTGGTTATATCATGCACATTAGCCACTTAGAACCGAAAATGGTTCAATTTTATGGGTGGGTTTTTGTTAATTGAGTTTTTTCACTAATTTTGACAACTTTTTTGTCATTCAAAAGCAATTTTCTGGTTATATTTTGGAATATATAGGTATTAAATTTCTGACTGTTTGTAAAAAAAGCAAAGTGAAAGTTTGTTTGTTTCTTGGTAAACAAAACACAATATAGGTAGAATAATAACGAAAATATATCTTTTGAAGTTGTAAACAAGAAAACCGTGTATTTTTAAGCTAATCCTAAATTTAACACTTTCGTAGTAGAAATTATCTGCCATTTTTGACATCACACATTGTAGAAAAATAGATGTTATTCCTTAAATGTCTGCCTCTCCCTTGTTTGGTTCACTATTTTAGATTTTCAAATTCTTGTTTTATATCCTAAACCTAAAAATTTTGTAATTTTATTCAAAATTTGCTGACTACAAATTGACTACTAACTACGACTACATATTCAAAATCGAGAAATTTTGAGACTACTAACTAAGACTACTAATTATTTTTGGCTATTTTTAGAGACTACTAACTACGACTACTATTTAAAAATTGGAAAAGAAATAGGTCTAATTGTACTGCAGTTTTAAGGCCTGCAATTGTACAGTCTGGAGATCCAACAAGCTGTCACAAAATGCGGAGCTATTCTGTTGATTGTGAATGTACATAGAGACTTGATTAATAAGGGGAGCAGTGTGAATTTGGGCCAAAACTAGACCAACACTTTCAAATAACAAAGCAAGTTTGGGACAGGGAGTAGGGTCAGAGGGCTAAAAATCCTTCAAATTCGATATTTTGGAAGGAAGTCGTAACAGAATATGTATGCCCCAAAAATGCAAAATTTCAAAGAAAACATTGTGATCATAGGGAATTTTCAATAAAAATTGCACTAAGCTGGGAATAAAATACCGATTCCCAAATACCTGGGTATTCCCAAAACAGTCGGTATACCCGGTATGGGTATTTATTAAAATACCTGGAATCGGTAGGTATCTATTGGGTAGGTATGTATCCGCAAAATACCCATTTTTCGGTATCGGTTCGGTATACCCAATCAACAGCATGTGGGCCTTATGTACGAATTGCCGTCTTTCTTGTTATGAGGGCTAGCAATCTGTCTAGATTGTTCCGGATCTATACCACTAATCCCTAATCTACAATGTAGTCCGATCTGTCTGAACTGGCCTTCTTTGAAAGCTGGGGGCCGGAGTCCTGCTGTAACTGACTTTGCAGTTCAGATCTGCCACCAGAATTTGGAGAGCTTGCAGATGTTGAAACTCTCCGTTTCGAACCCAGCCAAGCTGGATATCATTCAACCTGCACCGGACAGCAGCTTCTCAGGCTCCATCACTTACGTCTGGATCAGTCTGACCTTGGCACTATTCAGAACTTCATTGCTCAGTGTGCTAATTCAGTTGACTGTTCTTGAAGTATGTTTGCCTGCCTGTTTCTCTGATACTAGCTGATTCAAAAGCGGATTGCGCAGCTACATGTTTTGTATTTTTATGTCATTTGAATTGCAGATGAAGATCCTGCTTTTTTCAACAATCGTTTTGATTTCTGGCCTTGAAGGGCAATGCAAAATTCCATACGAAACAACTATGAAACTGCTGATTGCGGCAAAGAATAAAAAGATAGAGCCTGTGATGTTGAGGGCCGTCCATAAATGATGTCGTCCCAAATTCCCGATTTTTCGGACCCCCTCCCCCCAAAATCGCCTTGCGCCATTTCTTGGGACCCTCTCGCCTAACCTGACGTCGTTCTCAGTCTCAGTCTGTTTATGCCCAGTCGTTTTCCATTCCCCCCGATAAAAATGCAGTACATACAGTACTGCCACGTTTTCTTGTTGCCATACTATGTAATCAATGAATAAATCCCTACTAACTACTCTGGGAACCTTTTCTATATTTAGAACATCTGCCAGAATGTACAAAAATTGAAAACAACACAATCAAAGTTCCCAAAAATTCCGAAAAAAGCTATGTCGTCTTTAGCTAACCCCTCCCCCTGGGGCGGCTTTCACAAAACTTTAGACGCCGTCTAAAGGGCCTTCAGACGGGGTCGCCGCCCCTTTAAATTCTAAAGTGACTTTCACGAAGGGACACTCAAATTCTAAAGTGGCTTTCACAAAGAGTCGGGCCTTTAGATTTCTAAAGTCTAAAGGTTCAATTCTAAAGTACCTCAATAGGTACTTTCGACCAAACTTTAGACTCTGTTTTGGCTGTTTTCTGTCCTGGAATGCCACTTTTCCTTGTCTTTGATGTCAGATAAGTCATCAGGAAGACCAGAAAATTCCATCCCCGTATTGACCCTCTTCACTGCTATGATAACGAAACGCTCAGGGAACGGTTTCGATTTTCAAAGGGAACATTTCATTATATTCATGGCCTTGTTGGCGATGATCTAGATCGAAGCACCCAAAGAAGCAGAGCCATCTCCTCTGAGTTGCAGTGTCAGATTTGTTATAATCAATAAGCAAAATAATAAGTACAATTGCTAAAAATAAACGTGAAAATAATTAATAATTAAAAAGAACTTATAAAAATAAACAAATACAAGAAGAAACATGTTTAGAATCGACGCTCCAGTCAAGAGTGAACATTATCTGCCAGAGGATTGGCCGTCAATTCGTGAAAAACCCTGAGGATTTCGAGATTCAAATTCCCGACCCTACGATTCACAAAATCTCACAAAGATTATCGATCTTCCGTCGATCTTCTCGATCTTTTACAGAGATTTCACCGGTATTGCGCTATTTCCCTATAGTTTGGGCAGCTGTATAAATCGCTGGTGTACATGTTGACTATATCGCACTATGCCAGATCAAGATTACTGAAATCGCACTGAGCATTGCCAATATTGCAATAAGATTTCACTTGTATTGCACTATTTCCCTAACTTTCACACACTATTTTGCTAACACTCTCATGTAAACTCGTTTGGTTTATGTTTCAGTATAAAAACGCAGATTTTTGTCAAATTGCACATGTTTGTCTTATCAAGAATGGGTGACAGTAAAATCGATTTGGCAGAACTCTTTGGAGAGGTAATCGACAAGTCTGTAAAAGAAATGGGCAAGGAGAAAATACCCAAAAAACGAAAGCAGCCAACAAGGTCCAACACTAAGAAACGGTCGAAAATTGAGAAAACCAAGAATGAGGTGGAAACGAAACTGTTGAACCACACAGCTGTTGAAAAGCCGGAGACAGAAGAAGACAGTGAAGCCCGTTGCTGCTGTGCAATCTACATTTATGTATGAATAAAATCCTTTTATTTGTTGTTCAGATCGTTGCAGAATTTGTTCAGATCGCGCAGAGAATTTCCCTAAGTTTTGAATTTCCCGCCAAAACGTTACTGGAATTTTGCCAAACAATCAAAAAGTTCAGTCAACATCTTCCTCTTCAGCTTGTTCTTCTTCATTCTGCTCTTCTTCAATCTGCTCTTCATCCATTTGCGCTTCTTCTTCATCAGCGAGCGCTTGCTCGATTAGATTTTTATTCTCACGAATAAACTTTTTTACCAGAAACTTGCGCTCATCCCAAGCTTTCTCAATCGCCTCCTCCTCACCGAGATCTTTTTCCATATAGTTATTAGCAGTATTCAAGATAGCAGTGTACACCTCATCTGACGCAGAAAGCCCGTAGAAAGCCGTAGAACGCCGTAGAACTGCGCACCCACCGTACTGGCAGATTGGTGTTGTACCGAAAATAGTATAGCAGACAAACAATGTTCGATTCGGTGTGCGTCACTAGACTTACGTAAAAGAGGCCTAAACGCCCGTCTCTCTCTCTCGATGCACACAGTCAAGACCGCAACTCTCCTTTTTCTCTTTATCTGCACACTGCTCACTCCAACAGCAAAACGGTTTTAAATCAACAAAATGTTATAAAGGACAAATGAACAAGTAGGTCTTGACGCGACCGAACTACGGTAAAAACAAAAGGCGCGAACCAGTATTATACTCAAATAGGAATTTGAGACACTCCAGGGCCGGAGTTGGAATGCTAAAAGTGACTAGTAACAAAACATTGCTAGTGTACAATTGAAAACTCAGTTACGGTCTTAGCAATAACCGGTTTTACATGAGAAGCACGATAAAACTGAGTGGGTCTCCTGCGTCCGCCTCTGGCACGAGCACGTCGGTTGGGTGGCTGGTAAAAGTTCTGCTGGTCTTCGGCCTCGCAGTAGTGCTTTCTGTGTCCCGGGGTGTGGCAATTCCAACAGAACAGTCCGTTGACACGATTCTGGCCTCGTCCCCAACCGCGACGTCCGCCGCGAGCTCTGCCGCGGCCTCTGGCCGCTTCCTGACGCACTCGACCACCGTTCTTCGGGGCGAAATCGTACTGCACCGGTTGTACTTGGTCGGCGGGGTTGTGGTCAACTTGCATTGCATGAGGGTGGTGTTCCGGTGGCGGGTGTTGTTGTTGAGGCTGCAACTCCGGGTACCGTGGAGGCATGCAGCGGTCCGAATACACAACTCGGTCAGTAGGTGAGTAAGGCCCATCCAGGGGGACAATGATGGGATAAATTTCCACTCGATTCCTTTTAGACTCAAATAGCGCTGAACTGTGCTCTCTTTTAGATTTCTTCCGTCCCACAAAAGACTCAGTGAAACATTGGCCAATTTAAATTGTGAACCGTTATCTGACAGAACTAATTTAGGCACCCCTCTTCGTCCAATAAAACGTTTGAACGCTGCCAAAAATTCTCCTGCTGAGCAATTTAAAACCACCTCCAGGTGAATGGCACGCGTTACCGCACAAGTCCAAAGTGCGATCCACACCTTGGTCTGGCGTTCATTGGAATTGACTAGCAGCGGTCCCATATAGTCCACGCCAACCGTTTCGAACGGCTGTTGCCGATTTATTCGAAATTCAGCTAGCGGGGGGTAGGGGGGCGTTTGATAGGGTCTCGCTTGCTGTCTCCTACAGCGTCGACACTTGCGTAAGCAACTTTTGACGACCGTTCGGCCCTGCGGAATCCAAAATTGCAACCGTACTTGCGCAAGTGTCTGGTTTGGTCCGGCATGGAGCAATTGCTCGTGTGCGCTGCTGACCACTAACTCGGTAAATGGGTGCCTTCTTGGCAGCAACAAAGGTTCTCTGGTCGCTGGGTCTAAGTTTGAATACTCATACCGTCCCTGACAACGTATTAGGTCGGCAGAATCAAGGACAAGCCCCAGCTGTCTAATCAAACTTGGTACCTTCTTGCGGCTGGGCTTCGCCTTCAGATATAAGTATTCAAGGGGGTATGTATCCCTCTGAATCTGGCGGATCCACCGCGCTCTGGCCTGTGCTAATTCGGACTTGGACAAGGGTTGCAGCTCAGAAGCCTTGCGCCTAGTTCGTCTACGCTGTCTCAGTCGGCGCCACTTGTCCACAGCCCTAAGCACCCAGGCCGTGATCCGGATTAGCTTAGACAAACTTGCGAATTTCGCTGGCTCTAGCCCGACAGGTGGTGGGTCGTTGACAGTCGGTAGTACCAGTTCCTCCCCTGTCTCAATTTGCTCAAAATCCGTCTGTTTAGCAGAATCAGTCTCGAAACGTTCGTTTTTTGGCCAAAATTCGGGGGCGTGTTTCAGCCAAGGGGGCCCAACCCACCACACAACATTCTCGCTCAATTTGGGGTACTGCTCCGGCTTGGTGGGAATGTCGGCGGGGTTGTCTTTCCCTGGAACCGATCTGAAAGTGACTGCAGCAAACTTTTTAATCTCTGCCACCCGATTTTGGACCCATTTTGGCAGGGTTCGCTCAGACTGCACCCAACTCAAAACGCATTCTGAGTCGGACCAGAGAAAAAATTGGCTAATCGGCGACTGAAATTGCTGTGTGACAAATCGGAGGATACGGGCACCCAATACAACCCCCATTAGCTCTAGTCTAGGTAGAGTCAGCTTTTTTAAAGGGGCGAGTCTATTTTTGGCAAACAGCAAGCCTGTCTCCACTGACGTTCCTTTGTCAATTCTCAGATAGATTAGGGCACAGTATGACCTTATGGAAGCGTCAGTGAAGCAGTGCATTTGAACCGAATCACTTGGCTCAATCGGGCTGATAACTCTGGGTATTGTGACCTCTGCCACCGTTAGCAGAGAGCTGCTGAGTTTAGTACATCTTTGTTGCAATTCCTCCGTGAGTGCATCGTCCCAACCAATTTTTTGAGTCCACATTTCTTGCAGTAAAAGTTTTGCCGGCATCAAAATGGGGGCCATCAACCCAAGGGGATCGAAAACGCTAGAAACTACTGACAAAAAGCTCCTTTTGGTGAACGGCTGGCCTTTCTCTGTTTGGTTTGGCGCAACTATCGCTAGTGTGTCTGTCGAAATTCGCCAGTTCAACCCCAAAACTTTAGCCACGTCACCTTCTACTTTATCCCTATCGGGGATGGCTGCCAGCAACTGAGCAGAGTTCGATTGCCACTCACGGAGATTCATGCTTGCGATCGCGAAAAGTCTTTTAGCCTGTTTATAAAAATCGATCGCTTCCTGCTCTGTGGTCAGAGAGACAATAACGTTATCCACGTAAATGTTATTGGCTATCAGGCGAGCGACATCACAATCAATGCCCGGTCTGTTCAAATGATGCCGCACGGTAGCCGACAACAAGAACGGGCTACAGATCAGTCCGAAGCTAACCCTTGCGAATCGGAAAATTCGCAAGTTGGATCGGTCGAGAGTGGGATTCGCCGGGTTGCACACCCAGAGGATGCGCACTACGTCTCTGTCTTTTGAATCCACCAAAATTTGCAAAAATGCCTTTTCTATATCGCTAACGACTGCAATTTTTCGTTGTCTGAACCGAATTAGCAGCCCGGCGATATCCTCCACTCCAACTGGACCTCGGCACAAATTGTCGTTTAGACTTTTGCTTTGTTTAGACGCTCGACAGCTAGCGTCGTAAACGACACGTAATTTGGTTGTGGCACTGGTGGACTTGATTACACAGTGGTGCGGCACGTAATGCACCACTTTATCGGCCGCTGTTCGATCGTTATCTTTGACCTCTTCAATTATGCCTGACTGTAAATAGTCCTCAAACACGGCATTGTAACGTTGCAGCAGCTGGGGGTTGCTGTGCAGGCGTGCCAATAACGATCGCAGTCGATTAAGTGCCACCGAATAGTTGTCCGGAAGTTGTGGCTCTTTGAATCGAAAGGGAAACTGAACCTGGTAACGGCGTTCTTCCTGATTAAACGTGATTGTCTTATTGAAGTGCTCTTGCACCCAATCGTCCTCAGGTTTTTGTTCTGGACTTTTGATTCCGATCGATTCAAGTTTCCACAACTTCTCTAGCTCAGACTCAACAGTACCAGGTCTACCTCTATCGATTACTGTGGCGACAGTTTGCGAGTTCATACAATCAGCAGGCGGCAACACTTCTATGTTTCCTGCCGGAATGTGACCAAAAACTGAACTAACCAGAAACAGGGAATCGGTTAGATGCACCAACGGACGCATGTGCACGGCTTCGAAAAAGTAATCTCCCCCTAACAGGACGTCAATAGGCGACGTCGTTTCGCCGTTTGCCAGCGGCTCTGCTAAGTCGTACTGTTGTAACTGGGGGTACAAACTAGAGTCGAACATTTTGGTCTGAATAGGCTGCGTTATGAACTCGCAAAGGGTTGCCGTTACAACCATACACGCGCCGTCTCTAGTCTGCAAGCCAAATTTAACCCTGTGCGAGTGACAGACCTTCGGTTTTTGCGCGAACCCAGCTATTCTAAACGTGTCTGCCTCAGCAGGTCTAAGTCCTAAGTCCTGACTAATCTGGGTGCGTAGAAAGGTTCTCTGACTGCCGGTATCTAGCAAAATACGCACGCTAACCTTTTGCTGCGTCTCTAAATTGACGGCAGGTGCCGACGCGGTCAGTAAAAGAACCTGTCTTTGATTGCCTGTCACTGACAACACAGGGGTATGCGCCAAACAAGAGGTATCGGCGGTTGTCGATGGACCGGCCGACTCTGCGAAATTATCGACCGCCGTAAACACTTTACTGTCTGGTCGCCTAGCGTCACTACCCTTTGGTCTGTTCTCCGTTGCCTTCGTGCCAAACCTTTTTGGACAAAGCGCTCGATTATGGCCCAAACTCTGACAGTGATAGCATTTCCTTTGTGGCACGTTACAGTTTTTGATCGTATGATTCGGGCGAAGACAACGGAAACAGAGCTTATTCGACTTTGCGTACTCACTTCTTTGCCGAACATCGGCCTGAACAGTACACAGGTCAGAATAATGATTGGCCTTGCAAAACGCACATTTTTGGCCCGTTTTAGCTACGAGCGCATGAGTAGTGGCTACAGCGGGTTGGGGTTTACTCAGAGGAGGACCCCTTTGCCAGGTACCCTTGGGACCGTCCGAGCTAGGCAGGTTTGCGTGTTGTTGTACGAATTTCGAGACCTGCATTTGTACCAGCAAAAATTCCCGTAGGCACTCTAAACGATCCGCAGCAGTGGCGGCTTTTAGTGAGAATTCTTTCAGTAACCGAATTGGTAGTTTTTTGGTCAGGATTTGCGCCAAAAATCTGCCACCTGCCTCTACCTGGCCCAACTGCCTTAGCCCACGGACGTGTTTTTCGACATCTAGGTAGAACGTTTGCAGACCCTCAAAGGTATCTGGGAAAGGCTTCAGTTGCTCTAAGGCATTAAAGTGCGCCGAAATTAGGTGGTTTTCGTCTCCAAAGTGCCGTTTTAGCAATTCTACGGCCTGGCCGTAGCCCGAGTCGGTGGCTGGAATCCCCAACACTACACCCGCTGCTGTGCCAGAAACCAGGGACTTTAAATAGGCGAATTTTTGGCTGTCTGACAAATTTCTGTTGGAATGAACCGACTGTTCGAAAGAGGCCCAAAAATCCTTCCACTTGAAAACGTCCCCGTCAAAGACTTTTATCTCCAGAGTCGGGAGCTTGACCGTTCGAAAGGGATAGGTACTATCTATGCGGACTCTACTTTCGCTGCTATCCTCTCCCACCCCCTTTTCGGCCACTACGGTTTCCAGCATGTGCAACTGGCTAGCATAATGCTTCATGCTCTGATCCTGGTTTTGCTTAGTTTCGGCCACTCTCTGTTCAAACTGTTGCACAGTCAGTTTAAGCCGCTTTTCCGCCTCTGCCGCCTGCGTACTCAACTGATTTCGCATTAGAGAGATTTGCTCGGCATGCCGTCTTTCGATATCTGCTTGCACCTTTTGGTGCTTGCGCTCAGACTCGCGCTGCATTTTTTCGTATCTTTCCTCTGCCTTCAAAAAGTTGTCTTGTAGCATTTTTATTAGCGTAACGACCGTCTGGTCGACGCCAGGCAGGGCACAGTTTTCAGCTGGAGTTTCTTGAGCATCTAGTTCGTTTTCGAAAACTGGAGTCTCTAAATACTGCTCAACAACTCCCAGCTTATTATAAGCCTCCCTCACGTTAGAAGATGTAGTTTTGTCAAAAACTGCCAATTCTTTTTGCTCTTCCTCTGAATTGGCAATGAGGGGGTACAGTTCTTTACTCAGAGCACTCAGACAGTTGTCGGCTTCTATCGTTTTTGTCTTTAGACTCTCGAAACAGTCTTGCCACTCCTCCGGCGGCGCTTTTTCGCCAGCAACTTTGACGACTAAATTATCTAACTCAAGCGACAACTGAGTGACCTGCTCTGAGAGCGGCTGCCTTTTCTCGAGCAATTGCAACTTCTTTCTCTCATTCTCTCTGGTATTATAAGCCACAGGCGGCGGCGTGCGATCTGTCTTACTACTCCTACCGAGACTCATGGCCACTTGCAACTAAATCTAGCGGCTTAAACTCGTAACACTGCTCACCGATCAAGTGGATCGCTGGACTTCTCGGTGATCTCCTTGGTTCGCAGTTTCGACTGTGCCGGCATCGCTCTCGTTCTCTAGTGACCTCACACAGCCTTGGCACCACGTGACGCAGAAAGCCGCAGAAAGTCGTAGAAGGCCGTAGAACGCCGTAGAACTGCGCACCCACCGTACTGGCAGATTGGTGTTGTACCGAAAATAGTATAGCAGACAAACAATGTTCGATTCGGTGTGCGTCACTAGACTTACGTAAAAGAGGCCTAAACGCCCGTCTCTCTCTCTCGATGCACACAGTCAAGACCGCAACTCTCCTTTTTCTCTTTATCTGCACACTGCTCACTCCAACAGCAAAACGGTTTTAAATCAACAAAATGTTATAAAGGACAAATGAACAAGTAGGTCTTGACGCGACCGAACTACGGTAAAAACAAAAGGCGCGAACCAGTATTATACTCAAATAGGAATTTGAGACATCATCTTCATCTTGGAAATATGTCGCAAACTTCAGTTTTTCCTGAAGTGTCTCTCGCAACTGGTCCAAAAACTCACTGAACAACGGTTCCTTCAGTAGTCCTTCATAACTTTTTAAATTCATGTTGTCAAAAGTTTCTCTAAGCAAAAATACCCAGTTCTTCTCTCCTTCATCGGACTCTGACTGGTCAGACTCTGATTTGGTAGACTCCGATTTGTCAGATTCTGTTTCTTGGCTTTCAAACTCTTCATCGGCTGGAATCATTTCGTGTTGAAGTCTTTCATGGCGGCGACGGTTTGATACACTGGATAGCTGAACACCGCACGTTGGACAAATACAGGGATCCATTTCAACGGCACAACAAGTTGAGGTGGTTGCAACCGCACGGCAAACTGACAACACAACAAACTGACTGTGAGAGAAAATACTTCACTTTATATAGGAAGCAAAAGGGTTTTCTGAGTTTGTGTCAAGATTATCTCATCTTTGAGTTTGGTTTCGTGTTTGTAGTTCGATGACGTCATCACTGCGGCTGTAGACAAAGTTGCATGACAAAGTTTGTCTTAAGACAAACTACTGAAAGTTACTTTTAGCCGAATTTTTCAGCTTCTGTTCATTGTTCATTGTATTGTGTACTGGTGTGAGATGGCGGCTCGTTTGTCTCTGCAGCAGCTCTTGGATCGCGATGGAATGACGATGGAGGACTACAAAAACTGCTACTGCAAATTATGCGACCGAACCTTCAACTCTTGCGGCAACCTCGTCAACCACATGCAAGGTGGTGTTCACCATCGTCGATGGAAACCAGCTTTAGACCTGGTGAAGAAGAAGCAAATTGCCAAACAAAAGACCGCACCTCTCTCCAGTGAGAAACACACCTTGCTGACTTCTCAGATGCAGAGAAAAACACGGTGGGATCAGCCACCTCCAACAAAATTACAAAAAAGTGAGGAGCCGGAAAAAGCCGATTCAAAACCGTCTGGAGATGTCCCAGTGCCCAGAGTTATACAGCCTCTACTGTCGTACTAGGCCTACATGTGCGAACAGTGCTTCAAACTTTCCACTACCATGACGCCTCTGAAGATGAACGGAAGAATGATCGTGCAATTCCCTCTGTGTGACAGCTGCCTGGAGGCGAACAGGAAAATGAGAGATGTATACGCCAAGTGCTTGTTAAAAAATGATTGAGCTGAATAAATTCACCAAAGCATAAAACGGTTTTGAAAACAACTTTTTGCGGGAAATTCAAAATTTAGGGAAATTCTCTGCACGATCTGAACAAATTCTGCAACGATCTGAACAACAAATAAAAGGATTTTATTCATACATAAATGTAGATTGCACAGCAGCAACGGGCTTCACTGTCTTCTTCCGTCTCCGGCTTTTCAACAGCTGTGTGGTTCAACAGTTTCGTTTCCACCTCATTCTTGGTTTTCTCAATTTTTGACCATTTCTTAGTGTTGGACCTTGTTGGCTGCTTTCGTTTTTTGGGTATTTTCTCCTTGTCCATTTGTTTTTCAGACTTGTCGATTACCTCTTCAAAGAGTTCTGCCAAATCGATTTTACAGTCACCCATTCTTGATAAGACAAACACGTGCAATTTGTCAAAAATCTGCGTTTTATACTGAAACATAAACCAAACGAGTTTACATGAGAGTGTTAGCAAAATAGTGTGTGAAAGTTAGGGAAATAGTGCAATACTAGTGAAATCTTATTGCAATATTGGCAATGCTCAGTGCGATTTCAGTAATCTTGATCTGGCATAGTGCGATATAGTCAACATGTACACCAGCGATTTATACAGCTGCCCAAACTATAGGGAAATAGCGCAATACCGGTGAAATCTCTGTAAAAGATCGAGAAGATCGACGGAAGATCGATAATCTTTGTGAGATTTTGTGAATCGTAGGGTCGGGAATTTGAATCTCGAAATCCTCAGGGTTTTTCACGAATTGACGGCCAATCCTCTGGCAGATAATGTTCACTCTTGACTGGAGCGTCGATTCTAAACATGTTTCTTCTTGTATTTGTATATTTTTATAAGTTCTTTTTAATTATTAATTATTTTCACGTTTATTTTTAGCAATTGTACTTATTATTTTGCTTATTGATTATAACAAATCTGACTCAAAAAGCCATGGCGGATTAGAAAAACCAGAGAACAACCAAACAACACACTAATTTATTTATTAGTTGGCCCCCCAAAAGTATTGACCAAAGTTTCCAATTCTGAAAGTGTGAATTTCGCGCCAAAAAGTACAAATTCAGTTTTTAAACTCAAGCCTTGGCAATCCTCAGTGCGATCTTGGCAAATCTCAGTGTAATCTTGGTGTTATCTGGCATATGTGTGTGTGGTATAAGCCAACATGTACGCCATCGATATATACAGCTGTCCAAACTATAGGGAAATAGCGCAATACCGGTGAAATCTCTGCAAAAGATCGAGAAGATCGACAGAAGATCGATAATCTTTGTGAGATTTTCTGAATCCTAGGGTCGGGAATTTGAATCTCGAAATCCTCAGGGTTTTTTCACGAATTGACAGCCAATGCTCTGGCAGATAATGTTCTCTCATATCTAGGCGCCGATTCACACGTTTCTTTTTGGATTTGTTTATTTTTATAAGTTCTTTTTAATTATTAATTATTTTCACGTTTATTTTTAGCTGTACTTATTATTTTACTTATTGATTATAACAAATCTGACTCAAACAGCCATGGCGGATTAGAAAAACCAGAGAACAACTAAACAACACACTAATTTATTTATTAGTTGGCCCCCAAAAGTATTGACCAAAGTTTCCAATTCTGAAAGTTTAAATTTCGCGCCAAAAAGTACAAATCCAGTTTTTTAAACTCAAGCCCCAACTTGGCGGAGATAGACCAGCTGGCAAATTAAGATATTTGACTTGAGTGGAAGGTGTTTTAAAATATAGGCCGCCCACTGCGACCTCTTTGTGTTGGTGTTAATAAAACCGCAGTATGGATTGGTTTACAAACAATTCAGTCGGCCGCCTCTTATCTCTAGAAGCAAAAAATCAAGCTCGCCTGCAGCTGGCACTAAACAACATTGCCGTTTTCACAACATATCCGCCAGGGCTGGCACGGTTTAAAGGAAAACGGTGAGCAAAAAGCAGTAGCATGTTGACGTATGAGCTCCTACTGAGCAAAAAAGGAGTAGCAATTTGTTTAACAATGTACGTATGAAGCAAAAAGGAGTAGCAATTTGTTTAACAATGTACGCACAAGTAAAAAGGCTGCAGAGTTTGAGTGGCCGGTTGCGTCACCCAAATCTGGCCGAAATACATTGCCCTTACTAATCTAATCTACCGCTTGGGGCTGGGCTGAGTCATAATTGGCGGAGTCTCTAGCCGGCGCGGCTTATCTCCAGACGGCTGCGAGAGGCACTGACGTCACACCCCAGCCAGCCGACCGGGTATACTACTGGCGTAGTTGGCGAACCTATCGGAAAGCAAAAAATTGATGGTAAACATATCGGAAAGCTGTTTCAGACCAGTGTGGTGCATTTTGAAAATTTGAAACTAGGTAAAGTAATACTAGGTAAAGTTACCACCTAAAAAACTAGGTAAGTAATACTAGGTAAAGTTCTCAGCTAAGAAACTAGGTAAAGTAATACTAGGTAAAGCCCAGAAAAACTAGGTAATACTAGGTAAACCTAAAACGCTCGAAATCAAGTCAAAATATTATTTTTGGTTCAATAGAAAAATGATGAAGTTAGTGGAGTTAAAATTTAGGAAATTTGACACATTTCAAGTAAATATTTCTATTTTATTGATCAAATAAATCAGAAATTCATTCTCTGGGTCACTATAATTGTGGGAAAGCCGAAGGTTTGCTGACTGAAAAAGCCACGTAAAACTGAAAATATCAAACTAGGTAAACTTGTTCTACCTAGAAATACCTAGTTATGTGGATTTAAAACTAGGTAAAGTAAAACTAGGTAAAATAGAGTAACCAGCAACTAGGTAAAGTAAATCTAGGTACTTTTCCCGAACATTAACTAGGTAATACTAGGTATACCTAGTTACCTAGTTACCTAGATAAAAAGTGCACCACACTGTTTCAGACCTATTGGGAAGCTATTTCGGACCCTTTTGGAAATGCGTTCTCAACCAGTCAAACTCATAATTTGTTTTTTTTTTATGTTCAGATGATGCTTGCACTAGAAATGATTCAAAAATAACTTTTAGTCTATCAGTTTACTGCACTAAACCAGACAATCTGAAAACAACCTATCAGAAAGCCAGACTGAACATATCAGGAAGTGGGACCGAACATATGGAAAGCTGGACTATTGCTTTCTTCTGCGGCGGACGATGAGCGAAACACTAACTGTACTAGCAGAATGTTTCCGACAACTGTATGAACGGCGACCAATCGGTTCCTACACCAAAACGACCTCCCTTTTTCTGCTTTTTACTTCATTTCATACAGCACGAAAAACGAAAAATGTGTGAAGAAACCGATTGCGCAGCCAAACAAGAGCACATCATTCGAATATTGTAATTAACAAACTTCAAATGGCAGCACGATAAAAATTAGTAAAAATCATGAAATCATGACAATGAAATTCATGATAAGGACCATAAACCTATCGGAAATTGCACTTCCCGATATGTTGAAAACCGGTCATTTGCAAAAGGATAAACTGAGGTCTGCTGCACCCACAGCAATGGGTGAGCTATTCACTGCATTGTTCACTCCCTTCCTAATTTCGCCGTCTCAGCTCCTTTTAGCAAATTTAGGCAATTTGTTTTTAATGACGTCTTTAAGGATTATGTTATAGCACAAGGATTGTCTATATCTGTAAATTAGTTGTTATGTGTATGCTCCTGCCGTTTTACCTGCTGGGTGTCTGGCATCACATTGGAGTAAACTTTGTCTGTGATAAACTGAGCCCACCAGAGGGTGGGGAGCTACAGTAAACTGAATTCTCAGAAATTACGTCTTAAAACAATTGCTTGTAGCTGCAGAGCTACCGTAAGCAAATGACCCTAACAATCGCCTTTGCAAAGGCTTGAGCGCGCCCCTTTATCTGTATGGCCGCTCAAAGGCAAAAGCGGTGTTTTGTCAATGAACTTTTCTGTACTTATCAATTATTCAACAATAGGCTCGCAGACACCCTAATCAGCAAATCATTTCATCCTCATTTCATCTGCACAAGGCAGCTGTTTGCCGGCATGAAAGTTACTGTCTTTCTAATATTTTTCATCTTGCTCTTGTGCAGCATTCCAGTGCACTCTTTCTTGGGCGGACTCATCGGCACAGCAGTGAAAGGCGCTGCCAGCATCTTTGGGAGTTCGGTTCGTTGTATAATTGTCATAACAGGCACCACGTAAAAACAGCATTCACTTAGTGCATATTATCGCATGCAATACAAGGTCATCGCTGTGAGAGCAGTTCTTTGCGAGTTCAAAACCGGTTGAAGTCATACATGTAACAGGGGGGTCTGGGGGGTCGGCCCCCCACCCGAAATAGGCCACACCCCCCCCCCCGGTTGGGCCCCCCCCCCCCCCCCCCCGAGACGATTTCACCGACCCCCCCCTCCGATTTTTCTGGCAAGTAAATTTTCGAGCAAATTTTTGCAATTTTTTACAATTTCACACACAAAAATTGCCAAAATCGCCTGCAAAACAACACTTTTTAGCTGTATTTCAGGCCAAATTAGCGATTTTTTGCGATTTTTAGCCCAAAAATTGCGATTTTTGAGCGTTTTTTAGTGCCCACCCCCCTCCCCCAAAATTTTGGCTCAGACCCCCCCCGGCCGGCGCCAGACCCCCCAAACCCCCCCCTCCCCCCATCGGCGGATGACCTGTTACATGTATGGTTGAAGTACATAGTCAACATGAAGCCCAGCCCAGACAGACCACTGAAAGCCATTGATGGCAAGTAGGTAAATGGGAACCGAACCTGAGCTGCCATTGCATGTGATGATAGCAATTGGGTGGATTGTTGTGCAGGGCTGCCCCATTGAAGGGCCTGAATATGGTTGGGGTATCCAGCGCTGTCGGAGAGTTCTACTCCTACTAGATGCCACAACGGCAACAAAGGTGGTCATGTATCTTCTTGTTACTGCCATTTAGAGCCCATTTCTCCTACATCCACTCCATGTCTCCCTACCTCCACTAGGTCTGCTCCTAAATCTTGTGTACCTGTTGATTGGTATACCAAACCCATACCGAAAAATCGGTATTTTTCAAAATACTTACCCAACAAATACCTACCGATGCCAGGTATTTTAATAAATACCCGTACCGGGTATATAGATTATTTTGGGAAAACAGTACAAGACGTGAAGGCAGTCCCATTTTTCGCTAATCGGGCCGAGCCAAATCTGCGAAGAATGGGACTGCCTTCGCGTCTTGTACTGTACCCATGTATTTGGGAATCGGTATTTTTTGTCCAGCTTAGTGCAATTTTGTCGAAAATTCCTTTTGACCACAACGTTTTCTTTGTAATTTTGCATGCACAAACATATTCTTCTCTGATATTCTTTCAGCATTTCGAATTTGCAACATTTCTAGTACGCTGACCCTACACACTGTTCCAAACTTGCTTTTACATAGAAAGCGTTGGTCTGGTTTTGGATTAACTACATATGAGTTTATTGGAACGTGGACACAGTCTTAAGAGTATGTATCGCGAGCGAATCGACCCAGCTAGTATGTGCAAATCGAAAAATCGGCTATAGCTAAAACTTAGCCCCGGGGGGGGGGCTCTGGTTTGGGGAAGTTGTACCTAACGATGACCTGAAGAGCACAGCCCTCTACGTGCCCCCGTTCACCAGAGCCAGGCCTCAGAAGGAAACTCACCGTCACCACCAAGCAAAAATGGCCACTTAGGGTGTCATGTTTGACGGAGCATAACTTTCGATTCCAGCGATCTAGATGGTTGTAGTTGATGTCAATCGAATCGCCATGTGATTGGCTTTCTTTTGAATTATAGCACTTGGTTCTTTGTTGCTTTGTCATACATACATACATACATACATACATACATACATACATACATACATACATACATACATACATAAATACATACATACATACATACATACATACATACATACATACATACATACATACATACATACATACATACATACATACATACATACATACATACATACATACATACATACATACTATTGTATTCTTGGGCCGAGTGATAGTGGGTACAACAGGATATCAAAAGAAAGGGGTTTATTTGGTGTAACCGCCCAACAACAATAACAAATAACAATGGGGAGCAGTGACAGAGAGTGGCTCCACAGTAGAGCCACTAGAGAGGCAAGAGTAGGAGACAGTCGTAGACACACGATGACACTCCAAAGAGAACTAGAGAGCAGGCTGTCTTTATATACGGCCATGGAACATTCCAGAAACTTCCAGTCAGATAAGGGAGAGAGAGAGAGAGTGACTGACCTTTCCAGAACATTCCATAGCAAGATAAAAGGCACGCATACAGAGACTAGTAGCACTCACTGCAATCTAGCTTAACAGTGATAGCTAACAACAAGCTTTCACCAAAACGACCTCCCTTTTTCTGCTTTTTACTTCATTTCATACAGCACGAAAAACGAAAAATGTGTGAAGAAACCGATTGCGCAGCCAAACAAGAGCACATCATTCGAATATTGTAATTAACAAACTTCAAATGGCAGCACGATAAAAATTAGTAAAAATCATGAAATCATGACAATGAAATTCATGATAAGGACCATAAACCTATCGGAAATTGCACTTCCCGATATGTTGAAAACCGGTCATTTGCAAGAGGATAAACTGAGGTCTGCTGCACCCACAGCAATGGGTGAGCTATTCACTGCATTGTTCACTCCCTTCCTAATTTCGCCGTCTCAGCTCCTTTTAGCAAATTTAGGCAATTTGTTTTTAATGACGTCTTTAAGGATTATGTTATAGCACAAGGATTGTCTATATCTGTAAATTAGTTGTTATGTGTATGCTCCTGCCGTTTTACCTGCTGGGTGTCTGGCATCACATTGGAGTAAACTTTGTCTGTGATAAACTGAGCCCACCAGAGGGTGGGGAGCTACAGTAAACTGAATTCTCAGAAATTACGTCTTAAAACAATTGCTTGTAGCTGCAGAGCTACTGTAAGCAAATGACCCTAACAATCGCCTTTGCAAAGGCTTGAGCGCGCCCCTTTATCTGTATGGCCGCTCAAAGGCAAAAGCGGTGTTTTGTCAATGAACTTTTCTGTACTTATCAATTATTCAACAATAGGCTCGCAGACACCCTAATCAGCAAATCATTTCATCCTCATTTCATCTGCACAAGGCAGCTGTTTGCCGGCATGAAAGTTACTGTCTTTCTAATATTTTTCATCTTGCTCTTGTGCAGCATTCCAGTGCACTCTTTCTTGGGCGGACTCATCGGCACAGCAGTGAAAGGCGCTGCCAGCATCTTTGGGAGTTCGGTTCGTTGTATAATTGTCATAACAGGCACCACGTAAAAACAGCATTCACTTAGTGCATATTATCGCATGCAATACAAGGTCATCGCTGTGAGAGCAGTTCTTTGCGAGTTCAAAACCGGTTGAAGTACATAGTCAACATGAAGCCCAGCCCAGACAGACCACTGAAAGCCATTGATGGCAAGTAGGTAAATGGGAACCGAACCTGAGCTGCCATTGCATGTGATGATAGCAATTGGTATTGGCGTGCTTTGAAGAAATGAAATTTTTCGTTGTTCAATATTGCGCAACAAGAACCAGTTCGTTTCACGTTTCAAGATAAACAGTTATAAGCTTTTAGAGATATAATTGGTTTGCTGTTTCAAAATTTCCCTCTTTTTGTTGTGCTGGCGAATAATTGTGAAATACACTTCCTATATCACTCTCTTACTCATAGCTTCCAGTACCTTTACTTTGCCTGTTTATAGTGCCTGCGTTTTTTTGCCATCTTGCAAATAATTGTGAACTACACTTCCCACCACTCCTAAATTGGCTTTTCCCACCAGCTACCATCAGATTGCAAAAGTAGAGAAACTCCTCCACCCACCACATAATTCGCTTTTAGAATTGACATTCTGTTTTTAATAGTCTGGGCGCTGACTCCATGCCTTTTTAAGAAACCCTACTAAACACAGTGCTCTCAGACAGCCGATCTGTCAGTTGAGCGTCCATTTCCAAATGGAGCGTCTTTTGTCTAGTTGATGACGTGATGTTCGAGTTTAATGCGTCTGCGGTTTTTATTCGCCGTCTTACACATTATTATGAAATGCACCTCGCCGGCCGAGGTGCGTTTTCTGAGCACAAAGGCGCGCGTGCTCTGGCATTAGTTTAGGCGCCGCCTCTATATTATGCTTTTCTTTGCTCCCCAGCTGCTGCCACCCACACTTGCTCCGCAGCTGTATTTTGCCTCTTTATAGTGCCGGTGGTTTTTTGTTTGTGCTTGCCAGCTTCCATGGTTTTTTGTCTCTGCTTGCCAGCTTCCAAATAATTGGGGGCACACTCACTCTAGCCTTTGGCGGAAACCGCAGACTGCGTAGGAGGCAGCCTGGAGTTTAAAGTCGAGGCCGCTCTACTGGGCGTAACTCTGGCACGCAAAATTAGCGTGCCAGAATCACTGGAGGTAAACTGTGTAGGCGGCTCCGCAGTCTCACGCCCTGTACTACTGAGGTAAACCTACAGTCAGTTGTTGCAAAGATCAAAACCAGTGTATTTCATGCTTTTCGTGCAGAACATCGAGTTTTAATTGTAAAATATAGGTTTTCCACCTACAAGACCCGGGTCTTATAGATCTGGTGCAAAAATGTGACCCCAAATTTAGACATTTTCCGGTTACAAGACCCGGTCTTATAGCTGGAAAACTCCGGTAGTGTGAAGATTAGGGTTCCGAAAACATATCGATATCGATATTGAAAAGTCGATATATCGACCTTTTCCGATATCGATATCGCGATATTTCGCCTCGATATTTTCGATATTTTTTTCTGCGGAAAAGTAGGAAAAAACAAAACTGGCGCCAAGTTTATCTCTCTGGAACAGTAAAAAAACAGTTTTTCCTGAACAACTCGAAAATCGATGGTATAGTGAAAACCTAACGGTGGCATGATTGCTCTCAGAAACATGAATTGCTCGGCATTCCCAGCTTTCAGACAGCAACCCTTAGGTTCTTAAAGGTTTGCAGCATCACTGAAGAGCTGCTCACTCCGCACACTTGAAGCTTGAGGGCAGAAGCAGACATGGAGTAGCATTTCGGCTGAGGGGTAGTAAATGTTCAAATCCTGGGGGTACCGCTGGCTGGTTGAAAGTATAGTAAGCAAAAAGGTCCGATTTAAAGTCAAGATTTTTTGGCTTATTTGTCATAAAAATAATTTAAAATACACTATTCAGTCTGAGCTCATTTATAGTTAATGAGGGTGGGGCATCGGCCTGACGGGTCAACCTTCTCATTGAAGGGATTCAGATGGCCACTACCATTCATGCGATTCTCTACTTAATTCGTATAAGATTGTAGATGGCATCAGTGCTTGACTGATAAGCAGCGAGAGCAGTTTGCTGTTTCAAATTTACAAATTTTCTTGCATAACTATAAATATCGATATCGATATCGAATATCGTCGAATTTTGATATCGTCGGAACACTAGTGAAGATAACTAGCCGCATCAGTCTAGTTAGCGCCGTACACCTCACTGCTGACTTGTGAAAATTGAAGAAAAAGTTGCGTAATGTCGATGCGTAGTGTTCCCAATGAAGTAAAAAATAAATAACAAAATTAAATCTATTTTGCAAATGGTATTGCTTGGTTTAGGCACCCAGTACAAGTGTCGGCGGCAATATAGCGGGAGTGGCCAATTTGTTTCCTGGAGTTGGGTCCTGCATTAAAAAGGGGTTGGGTGCCATTTTTGGTGGTGGATCAAGCTCGTTCGATGCTGATGCAATAAAGAAACAGGTACTGTTGTTTTGTTCTTAATTGTCATTGCCAACCGAAATCAGGCAACCATCAGACAGACATGTTCAGTGGGGGCCGGCGGAATCGGCCGGCATGTTGTGCGTTGGGCATCCCTATGACCCCAAAGTAAAACCCTAAAACAGTTCCGCCCAACTCCCTCTAGGTAGCCAGCAATGGCCATCGCCGGTTACCTCCGATCCGGCCATTTTCCATAGTAAAACTCGAAAACACACCAAACAAAAATGAATTTTTCTCTGGGCGCTACCTCGCTCAGACACGTGTTCGAAGCGTTGCAAATTGGTAGTTTGAGCGATTTTTCGGCTATAATCCGGATTTTAACTTTTTATGGTAAAATACCTGATACCTAGTACCTGATACCTGTATTTTTATGAATACCTACCAATACCTGATACCTGATTGGGTATTTTTGAAATACCTGTACCTGATACCTGATATTAGGTACTTTTCCAATACCTGCCCACAATAGTGCGCACCTGTTTCATATACAAATGTAGGGTGGATAACCTTTGGACTTGAGTTGAGACCATTTTCGTGGTTCCTTGACCAGCATGTGAATGTGAGCGCTTTCAGAACAAGGAGATTTCAAACAAACTGGGAGCTCTGCAGACGGAATCACATGACACAAATAATATAGTTCACCATCTCAAGGATCTGTCGGGCATGCAACTGAAGAAGTTGGATTCGTTGTCAGAACAGGGCAGAGAGATCAAGGGTTCGCTTGCTCAAACCAATAATCAACTGGACAACTTAATGCAGTCAGCCGCCGAGCAGGGCAACCAGTTGTCCCACATCGAACGCTTGGCAGACACCCAGGTTGCCCAGATGAACCGATTGATAGGCCAAAGCAGCGCTACTAAACGTGAGTTAGCAGAGGTGCACTCAGTTGTAAATGGCATTAACAAGGGAGTGGAAAGGAACAACAAGAAATTGGATAGATTGGTTCAAATGTCGCAGGAACTTCAGAATAGCACAGAGAAGAACAAAAAGGAAATCATCGACAAGATAATGAGGTATACCCTTTTATTTGCGCTTCCGAAAACTTGATTAGTTGCAATAGCCATAGCTCAAAAGCCAGTTATTTGTACTCTTTGAATGAATTTTGTATTGTCATTGTGTGAGAACCTGCTCCATGAGCAGAACCTTTGTGGTTAGTAGAGTCGTCCAGTCAGTCAGGAAGACTAGTCCAATTTAGGCTATGTAGCCACAATTGGCTACAATTAGGCCCTCACATAATAGGACCGCAGGTTGTTAGTTTTCGTGCCAGGACCCTAGCCAGGAAGACTTGTCATCAGTAAGAAAGTGTGCCAAATTCAAATCGCTGAAGTACTGGCACCCTTTGGATGGCCGCAAGCTATAGTGGGTGTAAGTCACGTCACAGTAGTGATGTAAAAAATATTTTAAATGTAGTTGGCGGAATAGAGGGTTATTTTCCCAGGCCCGATTTTCTGAGAAAATTCCCCCCAGCCAGATTAAACTGTAATTGCAGTTTCTGAGGCCCAAAATAAGGTTGCGGAACCCTAATTTGGTTTTGTGAAACCCTAAATAGGGGTACGGAACCATGATGTTGGTTTCAGAGAGCCTAAACAAGGTTTCTGGTACTGTCATTTCAATATATTAACATTATTAACATCTATTATTAATAGTGTCATTTGAATAGTATTAACCCCTTGCAACTCACCTGCCACTTTAGTGGCTTGCCGATAGTTTTGGTTTTGGGCGTTTGCCGATAACTTTAGTCGACAGTTTTGGGTATCGGCAAACTTTGCCGACAGTAAGCATGTGTATAGAGATAGCGGCAGACGAAAACTATCGGCAAACTTGGCAAATTTGTTTGCCGATAGCTATCGGAAAACGTCTTTTTTTCCGATAGTTTTGAAAACGGTGTGTAACAGGGAGTTAAGAGCCACTCTCTGCACTAGTGTTTGGTGGTTGCAATAAGTAGGAAGGTGGCAAAAGTTTTATAGAAGCAACGTTTCTCAAACTTTTGTGATAATCTAATCAAGCTTTTGGCAGGATTAATTCTCACTAGCTTTCCTTATTTCTTCAAGATACTGGTTTATATAAAATTGGCTTCATTTACCGAAGAAATTTTCTGTTTTTTCGCTTGATCATCGAAAGAATTTTATTATAAGCTTCCTAACAGTTTTCGTACCAAAACCATATACGCTAAATAGAAGACCATGTAGCGCATCTATTTGTACTGAGAATATTCTACCTGAACGCTCCCAGAGAGCAGCTTACGGTCGGTACGAATTGGTCTGATTGACACTAAAATGTCACTAACAGAAAACCAAAGCATGAAGTCACTAACAGAAAAACCAAAGCATGAAATCCTACCAAAACATATATGTACGCTAAACAGGAAAAATCATTGCGCATTTATCACAGTCGAAAACCTGGCCCTGTTAGGTTGCATTAGAGCAGCTTACGGTCGGTACGATTTGTAATTGCATAAAAATGACATGATTGTGTGATTTAGTTTTTGTTTGGGCTTAAGTGTACGGGCCATGTAGACATCTCTTACAGCGTGTGGGCTGGGCGCGGCTGGCTTGTAGTAAGCTGCTTATCTTGAGACACCACACCTGGAAGGAAATGGGCGACTGGGGTAAACAAGCGTCTAGCCACATTTGCCTTGCGCCGGCGCATAGCGTTGAATTTGGAACTGGGCTCAGCTTTTGCTACTAAATGCTTTCTTTTCTCAATTATGTGTTCCCAGAAATAACTGCCTGCCAGAGAAAACTGCTTTCCGAAAGAAAAGTGCATAAGGAGCTTATCAACTAGAAATAATTGGATGAAAGAGAAAAGTACTTATTGAAAGAGCTACCTAAAGAGTTTACTGTCAGAAAGAATTGCTTCAAAGAGAAAACTACTTATTGAAAGAGCTACCTAAAGAGTTTACTATCAGAAAGAATTACCTCAAAGAGAAAACTACTTATTGAAAGAGCTACCTAAAGAGTTTACTGTCAGAAAGAATTACTTCAAAGAGAAAACTACTTATTGAAAGAGCTACCTAAAGAGTTTATGGTCAGAAAGAATTACTTCAAAGAGAAAACTACTTATTGAAAGAGCTACCTAAAGAGTTTACTATCAGAAAGAATTACTTCAAAGAGAAAACTACTTATTGAAAGAGCTGCCTAAAGAGTTTACGGTCAGAAAGAATTACTTCAAAAGTGGCTGATACTCACTTTTACAAAGTCTAACACATACAGGTATACAGGTACTACCTACACAACTAGCAACTAAAGGTGGCGGAGTTCTCTACTCCAGTCTCCAGTGAACAAAGTTTGGCATGGCAGCTGGTACTTCTTTAAGGCAGATTAAAAGGTACAGATTGTCAAGCGCACAATAAGGTTTGCCAGAAGGCTGATTGCTTAGTCACTGTCCAGGAATGAAACCAGTAAAAGGAGGCTGAATGCTGGAACCAGCAAACTGTATGCTCACAAATACTGCCGCATTACAGCTGAACAGACAGTTGAAGTTGAATAATTGTAGAACCAGTATAGCAACATGGTCAGAACTGTCCAGCGTATAGTATAGCATAAATAGAAGAGATGCAAGTGGATCAAGCAGGGAGCTAGCAGTTAAAGGAATTGAGAACCAGCACAATAGAAAATTCAGAGTTGTTCAGAGTCCAGCAGGATTCTGTTTACAGTAGCAGCCAAACAAAAGTGGCAGAGAAGACAATCCAGCAGAAGTCAGGTAGTTAGTCGACACTGCGAAAGAACCGAATTGCAGCAATACCCTTGTTGAAAAGGTGTGACAGGGCAAAAAGACAGTCCGGTTCGGTCCAGAACATAATACCAGAGTTTTGCAACAGGAGACTCAGTTCAGCGAGTTCAAAGCTGTCCTGTTCTGGAATTGGCTTTGTCTACCAGCAATGTTCTTCACTGGAGCAGCTTACTTAACTCAGAACTCAAATCACAATACACAGGGCATTTAAGAAATTAGAAGTGCAAAAAATGCAAGTGAGTATCAAACCAACAGAATGTAACCATTGTTTTAGAAAAGCTAGATGAGGTTACAGAGGCGGGATAATTCCTTGATCAGAATGAAACCAAACTTACTTTCTGGAAGAACAATTCAGACTACTGAAACTGACAATTGTCCTGCAATAAAAGCAAATGCATTAGTCACAGTGCAAAAAAAGAAGAAACACTGAGCACTGATTAAACGAAGCACCAAACTTTTACCTGCAGTTTGCATGCAGCTTTAGAAAGTGCAATACAAAGAAAAATGAGCAAAAAACACAATATTTACACAGTATCGCAACAAAACAAATAACAGTCAAAAGCAATCAAAGCACTACTGTAGAAGCGATGTCGCTTCCTCTTGCGGTGCTCCCATGAGTGCTTGAGTTTGAATCCACAGTGATGGTCTCCAGTGGACCAGCACGATCCAGTACACCACTGACAAAAATACACAATGGTACTTCTCCTATGAAAGTGTCTATCCTTATCGGGATCATTGAAAGCGCACAGCATATCAGACAACATAAGATTCTTGGTTGGTTCTTGCTTTGGTAAGGTGGGTGTAATCTGTAGCTCCTCATGGAGTGGAGTGACGTTACACATGGATTCCACTATGCTAGACTTCTCCATCAGAACTGTGTCCTCTTTAGTTGGTGATTCACAGCAGATGTCTTCAACAACTAACTCTTGGCCCTCAGACCAGCTCAATGGACTGCTGTTGACATTGCACAGCAGTTCCACTCTCGGTTCTTCCTGAACAGTTTTCTCAGTTTGACCAAACTGCTCATCACTGGTAGTGCTAAATGCCTCAACCTTCTGCCTTGTTGATGTCTCCACAAACGGGTGTTTGTCTATCTTCTTAGAGTTCTCTGATTGTACACTCTGAGTCTGAATGGCATTCAGTTCAGACATCAGAAATTCTTTTTGCTGACTCAACTGGATGAGTTCCAAGTGCAGATCATCTTGGTTGGTTTGAACTTCACTGGTAACCTCAACTGGCTTGCTGATGGAACTGACAGTTTGACCTTGGTTCACATGACTGGATGTTGCTCCACATAGACTATTTACAGTGTCCAGGAATCGCATATTGAGCTGGTGTTGTTCTTTAGAAAGGTGTCCTAATGAACTCTGCGCAGATTTGTGGGCATAGACTTCTAACTTGATGGCTAACTGAATCGCTTGATCAAATGTTTGTGGATCATTGTGCCACATTTTCTCTTTGAGTGTGGGCTGAAGTCCAAGCAGGAAATTGTGCAGGAGAACGCGATCTAGACCTGCAGAATCCTTTAGAAATGCCTTGGTTCCAAGATCCTTGATTCGAGCTGCAAACAAAAAAATTGACTCGCCTGCTTTTTGGTTTGCGCCATCAAGTTGAAACAGAGACTTGGCAATGTTGACTTGACCAAACTGCTTTTGTAGCAAAGCCTTCAGCTCTTGGTAGCTGTGTTTCACTCTTGCTGGGGCATCTCTGTAGCTTTCATAGGCTAAACCAGTTAGCCGCTGTGCAAGAAAATCTGCACGATCGGTCTCACTCAGATTAAATCTCTCGGTGACAAGCTCAAATCTCTCAATGAAGTCTGACAAGTTTTCTTTGTTGGTGTCACCACCGAAGTTCCCAGCTGTCTCTAGACATTGGTAGTCAAACCTTGACCGGATTTGGCTCCTGTTTTGGAAGGTCACAAGCTGTTCTTGGAGCGTGTAGAAAACTGAAAGTGCTGATTCTACAGCAGCCGTAGATGCTTGAAGGTCTCTCAATGCAGCAGATAAGAGAGCTGCCGTCCCTCTGTCGGTTTGAGAGTAACGATTACCGTGGCGGTTTCGGTTGCCAACCATTTTTATTCGCAAGCAACACAGGCAATTGAAACAGGTTAAATCATAGCACAAGTGAAGGAACAGACTCAGAAAATCACTATGTATTTACGCATTATCAGCACAGGATACAAAATCGCTTAACGTATGGTCCCGGTTTCTTAATGCTGACGCACAGCAACAGACAGAGCAGACAAATCGGCCCACTCAAAAACAGATTAGGTAAAAACGAAGGCCGATAAAAACGAACAAAGGCTGGGGGCGCGAGAGAGCAGCTCAACTGATGAAATGGCCAGATTTGGCTCTGCGCGCATGCCTAGCTCTCAATCGAGCCACATCCAAGCTTATAATAAAACAGCGCATAGCAAATAAATCCAGCTTAGTTCGAAAAGCAGCACCAAAAGAAAACTTCATAAGCCAGCGATCCCTCTAGAGCCTCCACATTGTAGCGGACGCGATTATTTCATGCGTCGCTTTTAGTTCTTGGTATCGCTGGTATGAAGTTTTCTCATTCGGCTTTGTTAGGAAATTTTGCTTTTACTAGACACTTTACACTAACTGAATTACCAAACAGTCCGAAGGTGAGCGGAGCTTTTCACCGACTCTAATTGCAGGGGAAGGGGCAACAGACCACAACAACCCCAAACAATTAGAGCGGCAGCCGTTAGCAAGAAGTAGAATAGTTTTCGGGTGAAGGGAGGATGATCCCAACCCCCAGTCTGACGCAGGAGGATGATCCTGGCAGACGGTGTTTGAGAAACAAGCTATTCCTGGGCTCTCAGTCGCTCGACTCCCCTCAACCAGGCAGGCTTAGTCATCCTCAGACGCGGGGCCAGCGCCACCTATGTACAGAGACGTAAACAACTTACACGGCTAATTAAGTTGACTATTACACACAAATAAAACCACTACACTTGTAAAGTGGTACTACTCATAGCATGAGCAATAACCATATTGGAAAGCACTTTTTCCTATGTAACTTTTGCTGCTGATTCCGAAAACAGCTGTATTTGTCCTCTATGTTGAGTATTTCTGAAGATGTGGGCACTTTTTGGATTGGCGAACAAAACAGTTGCATTTGATATAGAATGGTGGTTTGAAAGGTTGCTCAATTCAGTCATATGCAGGATACAGAGTCATGAAATTGGCAACATCTAATGCAGTTTTTGCCGCTGATTATGAAAATGACATCTGTTTTTCAATCTGACTTCTCCTGACTGAGTTATTTCGTCCTGGTGCACTGTCAGGCACATCGTATGTGATTTATTAAACAAACGCATGAAATAGTGCCTATTATATGCAGTTTTCTTCGCTGATCCAGAATATGATATGGTTGTTGCGCTGGGCCCACCCAGTCACGAGTTATGGAACTCTAAACTTTCATCAACATGCATGCCTTCAGGAGCAGTAATCTTGAAATAAATAGTTAGTCTTTTAGCACTTGTGAAGCGAATCATCTGTCAATAAACAGGGTATCGAACCTATTTTGAACTGCACATTTCAAAAATAAGCTTACTTCTGCTCACAGATTCCCGATTTTGAGATACAACCATTTGTACTTGTTACACAACAGGACTAAATATATCACTCAGGAGTTAACAACTCGTGACTAGATGTGATTAGAGCAACAACGAGCTCATATTCTGAATCAGGGAAGAAAACTGCATATAATAGGTACTATTGCATGCAGCTGGAACCTATTTCTGCTGATTTGAAAAATAACCTTACTTCTGCCATACAGGCTCCCAATTTTGAGATTCAGTCAATATCCTTGTGTAACAAGTACAAATGGTTGTATCTCAAAATCGGGAATCTGTGAGCAGAAGTAAGCTTATTTTTGAAATGTGCAGTTCAAAATAGGTTCGATACCCTGTTTATTGACAGATGATTCGCTTCACAAGTGCTAAAAGACTAACTATTTATTTCAAGATTACTGCTCCTGAAGGCATGCATGTTGATGCAAGTTTAGAGTTCCATAACTCGTGACTGGGTGGGCCCAGCGCAACAACCATATCATATTCTGGATCAGCGAAGAAAACTACATATAATAGGCACTATTTCATGCGTTTGTTTAATAAATCACATACGATGTGCCTGACAGTGCACCAGGACGAAATAACTCAGTCAGGAGAAGTCAGATTGAAAAACAGATATCATTTTCATAATCAGCGGCAAAAACTGCATTAGATGATGCCAATTTCATGACTCTGTATCCTGCATATGACTGAATTGAGCAACCTTTCAAACCACCATTCTATATCAAGTGCAACTGTTTTGTTCGCCAATCCAAAAAGTGCCCATATCTTCAGAAATACCCAACATAGAGGATAAATACAGTTATTTTCGGAATCAGCAGCAAAAGTTACATAAGAAAAAGTCCTTTCCAATATGGTTATTGCTCATGCTAATGAGTAGTGCCACTTTACAAGTACAGCTGCTCAAGGATTTGGATGCAAATTTCTCCCGAACGAGAAGGAATCCAGCCAAACCGCGTGCATATTCGTAATCAGCGAATATAACTGCATAAGCGAGACGTGTTCTTTTTCACATTCTGAGACAAAAATTTTTTTCGACTATGTTCAGTGGGCAAAACACCCCCCACCGCCTATAGTGTACAGAAACCTCAATAGCATAATTTTCTTTGGGTAAGCGTTTTCCATATTTGGAGTAAGTCCGAACTTGCCGTTTTCAGCCTGGCTTAATTGACAACAGATTTTCTTTAAAAAGTCTTGTACCCTGTATCAGTGTTTTTGGTACGTTTTGGACAATATCTGGGTAAGCTGGTAGGATGTGGAAAATTGGTGCAGGCTACCTAAAAGCGCATGCAATGGGCTCTTGAATGGTGTACAGATGAAAAATCTAGCCTTATAAATAGCTGAGTTATAGGCGTTGAAAGAGACAATGGTTGGACATTATATGTAAATTGACCCAAGATTTCATGACCACCCCCACTTTGGCTGACTGTATCTCTGGTTTTAGTGGATGGATTCGCGCAGCGCATGCACCGCCTGGCTTCTTTTGTCCCATACTGTAACATATTGCAATACAACCTAGATCCCCTGACTTCGTCAATTTGTGGTCCCTAAGCTGATCCACTCCGCGATATGCATGTTAAGCGAGACGGTTTTTGAGGGCTTATATCTTGGGAATGGATTGTCGAATCCATAAACCCTTTGCAGGTTTAACATAACTCATGAATGTCTATCAGTGCACCAACGCCAACGCCCTCTACACAAAAGTTCGATTTTCAACCTGAAATACCAAGACTCGATCAGAGACTGGCTCTTAAATTTATAAAATAATAAAATAGAGGGCCTACTACTATGTACAAACGAAACTTGCAATATTGGCCCCCTGTACACTGACTCTTAAGACAGTGTGTGACTCTAAACGTCAACGAAACAAAGCATGCGGTGCTGCGACGCGGTCAATCATAGTTTATACGTAAGGGCTTTGTTTATGCCTTCAGATTTGCCCAAATACGAGAAAATCGAAGTTCCTAAATATCAAATTTGCAAAAAACACATGTCAGGCGAGCATTTGCTCTGCCCTTTTCCGATGTCCTGCAATTTCGGCATTGTCACCAATGCATTTGTCACAAAATTTCGCATCAGAAAAAGTGGCCACGATCAGTGGCGTACCCAGGATTTTGCAAAGGGGGGTGTAAAATTTTGAAGTTGCCTGGTTGGGCGAGAAAAATTCGCAAAATTAGCCTTCAAAAACGTGTTTAAAAAGCATTCTGAGCTTAAAATTGACAGAAATTACAAGTTTTAGTAGCTTAAGAGTCAGTCTCTGAACCGATCGAGTCTTGGCCCTTTGCCCTATTCAGACCCAAAATTGAAAGTTGGGCGTAGAGGGCTGAAAGTTGGAACACTAAAACATATTGACAAGTTATCAATGACCTGCAAAGAATTTCCAGATTCGACGCTCCACGCTCGAGATATGGCCTTCTAAAAATCGGCCCGCTTAACTATGGGACCAAAATTTCGATATCGAATTTCTGACTTGCTGATCGGAATTCAGACCTAACAAACGGGGTTTTTGCGTAACTTTTTGAGTAGTTTAAGAATCTTTTACTAAATTACATTTTTTGAAAAAAAATTTTTTTTCGCCCCCCTATCGGGGGGCATAACTCGTCTGGAACCCCCCTAGACCGTTCTTTTTATTTCAGATTATTGTATCGCTAAAATTTTTTCCAAAAATGAAATTCAATGAAAGTTTCTTAAACTACTCAAAAAGTACAGCTTAGACATCAATTTTTAGCATTCAACTCCAATTGGTAAGCTAGAACTTTGAGTTGGAAATTTATGTACCCCAGTGAAACATGCAAAATGTGGCATTTTTAATTTTTGAACGCAAATATTTCAGTGTTTGCCGTCCGGTAGCCCGTATGTTTTACACCGGCGTGTAGCTAAGATATAGCGCTACAATAATCTGAAATAAAAAGAACGGTCTAGGGGGGGGTGCCAGACGAGTTATGCCCCCCGATAGGGGGGCGAAAAAAATTTTTTTTCCCAAAAATGAAATTTCGTAAAAGATTCTTAAACTACTCAAAAAGTTATGCAAAAACCCCGTTTGTTAGGTCTGAATTCCGATCAGCAAGTCAGAAATTCGATTTCGAAATTTTGGTCCCATAGTTAAGCGGGTCGATTTTTAGAAGGCCATATCTCGATCGTGGAGCGTCGAATCTGGAAATTCTTTGCGGTGGTTTTTGCACCACGCCAAAGTTTCATTTTTGGGTCTGAATACTGAAACTCGATCGGTTCAGAGACTGGCTCTTAAAGTGGCCTGAAGCCCAACCAGGGCAAGAAATGTTTGAAAATTTAGCCTTCGAAAACGCATTTAAATGGTATTCTGAGCATAAAATACACAGTTTTAGTACATAATTAATTGTTGTCTCATATTTTGCCTAATTTTTCCTCCCTACCTCCCTCCACCGCAAAGGGGGGTGTACACACCGTACACCCCGCTGGTACGCCACTGGTCCCGATTTAAAGCAGAAATTAGACTTTCCAACGTTGTAACATTTTCAGAGAGTGACTATAAGCACACGGACGATATGCGATCCGATCGACCCAGTTCGACTATCTGTAGTTACTCAGTCAGTATTGATTGCATTCGGTAACAGCCTCATTCTATTTTAGTTCAACTAGGAGTTTGAAGAGTCAGCTAGACACTTTTGAAAGCCACCTAACCAAGGGCATAGACAAGTTGAGTGGAAAGGTTGAGGCAGGTTTTAAAGAGGTTGTGCAGGGAATCGCAAATCTGGACGATAAAGTTTCCGCATTAAACACAGAAATGCGCAAGAGCTTTGCCATACTCGTTAAAGGTCAAGTTGATTCATTCACAAGGGAATCCAGAGAATGCTTCAGAAATGTGAGTACTTCTTTTATTCAACTAAAACTCCACATTTGCGTGCCATTGGAGTTGTCTCTATTTCATACATGTCGTTGGGGGTAAGGGGGGCCGGTCCCCCCAAGCCTGATTTTTCGGCAAAAGTCCTCTTAGCGGATTTTTGGGGGGACCTGAAAACCCACTTGTGGATTCCAAAGTAAAGAAAATTTTAGCCCAGACAATACATTCTGCAGCACAAGGGTTTTCGCCTAAACCCAAAACAGGGTTTTGTAAGGCTTAGAAAACCTAAATAGGGTTTTTAGCCTGCTTAGAAACCCTGATTAGGGTTTTCAGGTTACTTTCAAACCTTGATTAGGGTTTTTGGGTTACTTTTAAACCCTGATTAGCGTTTTTAGGTCACTTTCAAAGCCTGATTAGGGTTTTTAGGCTACTTTCAAAGCCTGATTAGGGTTTCTAGGTTACTTTCAAAACCTGATTAGGGTTTTTAGGCTACTTTCAATTCAAAGCCTGATTAGGGTTTTTAGGTTACTGTCAAAGCCTGATTAGGGTTTTTAGGCTACTTTCAAAGCCTGATTAGGGTTTTTAGGTTACTTTCAAAGCCTGATTAGGGTTTTTAGGCTACTTTCAAAGCCTGATTAGGGTTTTTAGGTTACTGTCAAAGCCTGATTAGGGTTTTTAGGCTACTTTCAAAGCCTGATTAGGGTTTTTAGGTTACTTTCAAAGCCTGATTAGGGTTTTTAGGCTACTTTCAAAGCCTGATTAGGGTTTTTAGGTTACTTTGAAACCCTAAACAGGGTTTTAACACTGGCTAGAAAGCCTAGAGAGGGTTTTTAGGTTGATTAGAAATCCTAAATAGGGTTTAAGAACTGCGCTCAAATCACTAAATAGGGTTGTTTTTAGTAATTCTATAAGTCAAAACAGGGTTTTGCGCGTGGCTTAGGATCGAAATTAGGGTTCTCTGAACTATTTTTAGTCAATATAACGCATTTCAATCTGTACTTTATCGCAGAGACTCATATTCAATACGTATTTTAGCGCAAAACAGCTTTATATTACATTCGTTGCTTCACTATTCGGTTTTTAAGGCATTTTCTTCAACCGGAACAGCGGTTTTTAGGCATTTTTAATGCAAAAACAGGGTTTTTACGCCTTTTTCGGTCGAAATAGGGTTTTGAAGCCATTTTTCGGCCCAAACTCTCTAAAAAAGGTCGACAAAACCCACTTTTTACCCCAAAAAAGGTTGACAAAACCCACCTTTGGACCCCCAAAAAAGGTCGCAAAACTCACTTTGGACTTGGTCCCAAAACCCTATTTGGGATTTGAAAAAGGTGCCCCCACGGAAAACCCAGCGACATGTATGCTCTATTTAGTATAAACCGTTCAGAGGTTTATCTTTGGGGCTGTGCAAAAATGACGTCATCGGTTAGGGGGAGGCGGGTTTACCAAATGATGACAATCGATGACAAGGGGGAGGGGGATTCGGCCAATGATGACGTCACTTTTGTCTCAAAATTCCTCTATGAGAAGAAGGGCGAGAAAATTTTGAAAAATTAACTTTCAAGAACGCATTTAAAATGCATTCTGCTCATCATTAGAGCCCCGCATAGGCCGCCCGGCAGAGAATTTTGGCTGGGTTGTTCCGGTTGGAGCCTGCCCGGGATGGACTGGTTATTTTTAAAAATCTAGGATCTATGTACTTTAGCCAAAACAAGTTTTTCTTTAAATCTTTTTATGTTTAGGTTTGTAGCGTCATTAGAGATGTTTCTTTTGTACGTACTGTACTGTACGTAGTTCTCGCACAAGTGATTTTGCAAGATTTTTCGGCAATTTTAGCTTTCCCGAAGCCGGGCGCAAAATGTCATCCAGGCGGACTCGAAATTTGATATTCCAGGCCAAGCCGTGAAAAGAGGCACCATGCGCAGGGCTCTATTTAGACACCTTTAGTAAAAAAATTTTCTTTTCTCTTATTTTTGACAGGTTTTTTTCTTTCTACCTCCACCAAAAAAGGTATACCTATGTACCATTACTACACTTACATTGTACCTTACTTTGATACCTTACTATTTTCAATACATGTAGTTCATATTAATTGTGTAGATGGGTTTTTACTGAATTGTGATAAATTAGTAGATTTTCGAATTTTTTTCTTTGATTTTCTTAAAATAACGAGAAATCTTCTAAAAACAAGCTGTTTCTAAATACGCGAAAGTCTAGAAGAATTTAGAAGAATAACTAGAATAACTAAGAGCTATTGTCCCAAAATTTGCTCATTTGAATGCAGGAATTTTTGCAAATTCGGGGGGGGGGGTTTGAAAAAAAGTGACGTCATTTTTTCGCTTCTAGAGCGGGGTTTGGAAAATGATGACAACCGATGACAAGGGGGGAGGGGGGTCGAAAAACGGCCAAAAATCGATGATGTCATTTTTGCACGGCCCCTTTTAGATTCGCGATTTAATGAGTAGAGAGGCGAATAAAAAAAAGCTGAAATATGGAGACAGCATGAACACGACGATAAAGAATACTGACCGTAAAAACTTCTAATATCACGCACTACTGTTGTTTGTGTATACACCAGGGCTGTTTGTATTCCGGAAAAAACTCAAGCCGGTTTTTTCCAGTTTTTTTCGGTTTTTTTCCAAAAGTTATTTTCAGAGATGACACAAAAAATTTTTAACAGTCGCTTTTTTGCAGAATTCAACGAAATAGCGTGAGTTTTATTACAAAATGCACTAACTTCATTTTTAGAGTAGTAATTTGAATTTAAAACATCAAAAATACAATAATAAAAGTTGCCTGAAAATGGTACCGGTATTTTTTGCCAAAAACAGCTAAGTTATGCCTGAAAAATGCTTGTAAGGCTTCTATTAACGTAGATTCAAAGCATTTGAAGCGAATTTAACCAGTTATTATGCCTATTTCCTTTATAAACTTGCTTGAGTTTTTTTACGCATTTTAGTTTTTTTCCGAGCCCCTAGGAAAAAAACCGTTTTTTTCTGAAAAAAAAAGACCCAACAGCCTTGGTATACACATACATTTGATGATTTATCTCATTTTGAAATATCGATATATTGGTGGCAAACAGAGCGATATCGATATCGACATTGAAAAAGGTTCATATCCTTTTGTTACACACCACCTAAAATTTGTATAGGATATCCTCTGTCCACTATCGGATAACCGATAAAATATTGTGGAGAACTAACGGAAACCGATAGGATTTTCAACCTGTGGACATTAAAATTTTCGGCAAATCGGGGGAAAACGACAGAATTTCAGTAGATTATTGGAGGCGTGGCCAAAAGATAACCGGTCCTGTACGAGTAGGTGAGGCGTGTAACAAAGGGTTGTTATCGTCTTCTAAAATTTAGATGAATTTTTAAGTACAGTATAAGTCCTGAAACTTTTAAAAGTTCTAAATTTGCATTTTTAAAGTTCATAAGGAACTTGTTTACTTTGCCATCTTTTGCTAACTGAATTCACAGGATTTTTGTTTGACACAACACTGCTGTTTGCAACCGCGCAGCGCATAGAACTCATAGTCATACTGACTACCAGTTATTAGAAGTTTGACGGTATTCAGCCTTACAAAAACCGGAATATCATGCCAGCGCAACCGACAAAAAAAATAGTAAATATGATGGATTGGAAAAATGGTTGAATCCGTCATATCTGAACGCGCATCCAGAGGAAAAAAAACGCTTTGCTCGTGTTATCGATAGGCTAATGAAGGGTAGTGGTTTCAAACGGCTTTCATGTGAGGACTGCTGGTATTCATTCAGAGGAGTATACGACCCAGCCACAGGAATGGGATCAGATGGAGACTTGTTCCACAAACTGAAACAACAGTGGAATGTTGGTGTGAGTATTTCTCATGGACTTTTAGCTACTCCTCCGACTTACCGATTGTTAACGGCCTGCAGAATGTGCTTTAACACAAAGAACCTGAAAGCCTATGGTCAGGGAAATCTAGAGTTCACTTTGCGATTTGATGACGATTCTATAAAATTGCTGATTTTATCAAAAACACTTTTTTCAAAAAGCACCGCCTAAGCTGCATGGAACCTTTGACTTGATGTTTGCGTCTTGTAACAATCGGAATTTGCTACCGAACAGCATACAAAGGTGGACTACAGACATACATGTAACAGGTCATCCGCCAAAGGGGGAGAGGGGTTGGGGAAGTTGGATACCTAAACAGCATACTGTAGAGCCAAAAAAGCTGTTCAGTGAAATTACTGAATATTTTTGAGAAGATGCATTACGCATATGCAATACGCAAAGTACGCATTACTTTTAGCAATGCATATGTGCAAACTCATACGCATTTGTAATTGGAATGCGTATACGCATACGCATTTGAAAAATCCGGCATTAAACAACACTACAACATACAGTACCGGTATCGCAGTCCCTGACCGAACGAGCGATATGTTGCCACTACCCTAGATAGGTACCAGCACCATAAACATCGACTATATTGAGGTCTGTCCTCAGGTCTAAAGCTCAGGGCTTTGGAGATGACGCCCAGTGGAGATATTTTGGAAAATTGGGTCATTAGGGTATATGGGATTTGTAAGGCAGGAGCTATTAGGGATGGCCAAAGCACGTCCGCGCGGCGCGGAATAGAAAATACAAAATCACAGCCAAAAAGTGGTCCAAAACGGTTTTTGCAACTTCAAGCGCAAATGCTTTTTTGTGTTCCGTTACTGATAGGGGGATGTGATGTATTTATATGAAACAGAGTGTGAGCTATCGAATAAGATGCATTTTGAATCATAATTCGGCCGTTAAAGGGCATTTTCCTCTCGAAAACTGAATTCGTCGTTTTTCAATGGCCATTTTCTGCTAAAAGGAGAGTTGATTCAAATTTTGTTCAACCGGATTTAAAATCAGCGCAACTCGTTACCTATATATCACCGCTTTTTTTCTTTCCGCACTTCGGCATGGTCCCCACAAATTTGATTCTTTCTTAACTACTGAAAATGGGCATTTTCGTGGATTTTTTTCTTGTTCCTCGTTCTTGTGAAAAAACGACGAATTCGGCGCAAGATGTTCAATCGGTTCCGCATACAGTAGACTTCAAACTTTCGAATGAAGTAAGAATTTGCTCTCTGCTCTTTGACGTTAACCCCACAAACGGTGTTGAAGTTTCTGTAACCCTTAATTTTTGCAATTTCAGGCTTTTATTGTACCCAACACTTGCAATCATATTGTACTTTTTCGCATTAATTTAGCTGGGCGACGAATATTCACATCTTTCTAGTAGATTTTAAACATTCAAGTTGGTTTCACTTTCGTAACTCGCGCCAGAGAAAATCAGCCACCGCTGGGACGGCGACCAAGTTATAAACACTAATTTACGCGATTTGACCAACGCGGCTGTTTTGAACCCGCATTTCTCCGATTCTTCACGAAATTAAGTGCGGTTTTTTGCGTAAATAATCGCATCCGGTCATGCTATTGCCGTTTTAGCATAGATTTTTGCTTGTAGCGCGAGTTATTCAAATCTGTTGCCCATATTTTAAAATGGTACCAAGTGCGCCATACAAAAGTTCTTCGCAGACGGACGTTTTTAGATCGCATTTTTCAAATTTTTCATTGAATCAAGTGCGGTTTTTTGCGTAAATTATCGCATCCGGTCATGTTATCGGCGGTTTTAGCATAATTTTTTTGCTGTAGCATGAATTTTTGAAAACCATTGGCCATACCTAGAGCTACCACCTTGAGTATCAGTATGATCAAATATGATCGTAACTAAAGTGTATTTCAAAACTGAGCAAAATATGAGTTTCTTGTGAATAACTCCTTATGGAAAGGTCGGAGAGTTTTTGCCTCATAGCCAAAGCTGTTGATGGGCCCGAGCTCTGTACTGTGGTATAACCTAATCCGCGCACCCAGGATTTTGGAACAGGGGTGTGAAATTTCGAAGGCAACAAGGGCGAGAAAATTTCGCAAAATTAGCCTTCGAAAACTCATTTAAAAGGTTATACCGCAGTACAGAGCAGGGGCCCGTCCACAGCTTTGGCTATGAGGCAACAATGCTCCAACGTTTCCACAAGGAGTTATTCCCAAGAACCTCATATTTTGCTCAGTTTTGAAATACACGTTAGTTATGATCATATTTGATCATAGGGATACTCAAGGTGATAGCTCCTGCCTAAGAAATCCCATATACCCTAATGATCCAATTTTTCAAAATATCTCCACTGGGCGTCATCTTCAAACCTCCTGGCTTTAGACCTGAGGAGAGACCACAATACTGTCGATGTTTATGGTGCTGGTACCTACATAGAGTAGTGGCAACAACATATCGTTCGTTCGGCCAGGGACTACCATTCCGGTACATTATGTTGCCACTTGCCAAGGTACCAGTACCATTTAAGCGTTATTTATGTAGTACCGGCGTTAAGTGCCTGACTGTTTTAACATTAAAATGTTCTGTTTTGCAGTATGGAAATAAAACTGCTGCAGTTACAAACCCAGTGGCTTTGCAAGCTCTGAAAAAAATGCTGGCACTGAGAGATGAGATGATGGCACGCCTGGCTCAACTGTATTCATGGTCTGCATTTGCTCAGATTGGAAGTGTGATTCTGAACAAAACTGACAAAGCTGAGGCCAATAGAAAGGTACCTTCTTTGCTTCTTACTGCGGTTAATTAGCCCTCTTATATGCAACATTGCGAGCCAATTTAGTTACTTTGGCTGCTAAATGTGACAGACTGCCTATTGTTAGTTTTTGCTCTAAAGTACCTCTAGTACAAACTAAGTATCTATCTATGTACTGTCAGTACGTTAGGTGAGTTGTCAGAAGATTTGAAAATTTTTGGTCTTTCGCTAGTGATAGGATGTCATCTAATGAAATCGAACATATCAACGAAAATATTCAAACTTAAAAGTTGTTTCTTCAACAGTAGGGGCTAAGAACGCAAAATAGATTTTTTGCAGTCTGAGACAGTTGCCTTCACACTACCCAGGGGGGCCAACGAGTCCATGAAGGACGCCATTAAACTCAGCGCCTGTACCAGTGGTGTGCCTCAACCGATGAGGACAGGTGACACACCATTCGATAGGTATCTGATTGGCTGAGGTACAGAACGATCTACATAGTACAATAGAGCAGCGCGTTGGCGCAAAAATTCATCTTTTAGTCTCTCTCTCTCTCTCTCTCTCTCTCTCTCTCTCTCTCTCTCTCTCTCTCTCTCTCTCTCTCTCTCTCTCTCTCTCTCTCTCTCTCTCTCTCTCTCTCTCTCTCTCTCTCTCTCTCTCTCTCTCTCTCTCTCTCTCTCTCTCTCTCTCTCTCTCTCTCTCTCTCTCTCTCTCTCTCTCTCTCTCTCTCTCTCTCTCTCTCTCTCTCTCTCTCTCTCTCTCTCTCTCTCTCTCTCTCTCTCTCTCTCTCTCTCTCTCTCTCTCTCTCTCTCTCTCTCTCTCTCTCTCTCTCTCTCTCTCTCTCTCTCTCTCTCTCTCTCTCTCTCTCTCTCTCTCTCTCTCTCTCTCTCTCTCTCTCTCTCTCTAGCGAATTCGATATGGTATGGTATAGTACTAGCAAACACCATTCTGAGGCTTTGAGTCAACTGTCGCTAACTCATGACGAATGCCTCTATACTTCAAGTAGTTTCGGACCTCGTTTGACATGTACTCTCCTGCTCTGTCTGATCGCAAACATTTGAGCTTTTTGCCAGTGCTCCTTTCAAATTGAGCCATCAAAGATTTGAACTTTTTGAATACATCTGACTTCTGACATATAATGCGCAGCCATACAAAACGAGTGTAATCGTCAATGACAGTCACAATGTAGTGGCGTCCACCTAGGCTTTGAGGAGTGATTGGACCGCACACATCTGAATGAACTAGTTCAAGTGGCTCCTTTACTTGAGATTCAGACTTCTTTGGATATGGTAGCTGATGTGCTTTCCCTTCAACGTAAGGTTCGCAGAACGGAAACTTCTTAGAGGAGACATTCAGACCACAGACCAGGTTACCATTGATCAGCTTTTGCATATTCTTCTCACCCAAATGACCAAATCGTTGATGCCAAACGCTGATAGGAACTGCTTTGCTAGGCACTTGCACTTTAGTTTCGATGTTGCTTGTAGTAGTTGCTTTGGTGCCAGCAGTATCTCCTTCTGTGGGCGAGTTAACTGAGTTGATGAGACAGATAGGTTTTGGTTGACGTTGACCATTGGAGCGCAGCTTGCAATTCAGAAGATAACTGTTGTTGTGGAGCGTGGCAGTAGCAAGTAGTTTTCCATCTATTGACTCGACCCAAGCGCTTTGGCTATCGAAGGTGACGAGTCTTTCTTTGCTTGCAGCTGTTGAACGTACAGAGAATAGTGAACACTTCAAATCAGGTACCAATAAACAGTTGCATAGACAGGCGTGCTGTAGGAACGAACCATCTGGGTAGTGCAGCTCTACTTGCATCTTTCCAACACCAATGGCATTGACAATACGACCATCTCCCAAGTATATAGGCTGGGTGTGGAGTCAGATCAACACTGTTCAGCTGAGCACACAGGACTTCTCTATGAACCAATTATGTGACTACATTGTCAGTTTCTGGAAAGACTAGCAACCCAGTTCAAGCCGTGAAAAACAAGGTGAAGCCGTGTTCACTGCCAGGACTGCGTGTATCAGCGAAGCACGAGAGAACTAGATGAGTAGAGTTGAGAGACACACAACAACAAGAGAATGTAAAGCCACCCGCCGCGGAGTAACAATACACAAAACAAGACAGAGAGAGAATGTAGACAAGTATTCATAATAAATGATCATCTGTCGCAAAACTTCAACAATAATGTCATAGAAGCCTTTGGAAATTATGCTCAATCCATCTTTCTTGAGTTTTTTCGAATCAAAACGTGCAGAAAGGATAGGGTATATACAGGGTGCGCCAAAAAAAAACAACCCAGCAGATTTTTCGCTGTAGCAACCGCAAATCTCAACCGATTTGAATGAATCCTTTTTTAAATGAAAGATAAATAAATTCTTGAAAGATTGATGTAACGTTTAGTAATGTACTCTGCTTAGTTCCTGAGATATTCACTCTCAAAATCAAAACAGCGATTTTGGCAGTGAACAAGAGAGATTTTTTATTATTCCGCTGCACTTCGTAATAAAACAGATTCCTGCTACTGTTGAGGGCTATTGGAGGCTTTACTGGTGACACACGAACTCGGTTCACTTCAACAGTAAAGTGTCATTAGCCCCCAGCAGTAGGAATCTGCTTTATTATGAAGTGCAACGGAATCGCTCTTGTTCTTTGCCAAAATCTGTTTCGACTTTGAGGGCAAATGTCTCAAGAACTAAGCACTGAATCTCAATAAAAATTGCACCAATCTTTGAAGAATTTACTGTATCAATCTTTCATTCAAAAAAGGATTCATTCAACTCGGTTAAGATTCATGGTTGCAAAAGTAAAAAATCTGCTGGGTTGTGTTTATCACTCTTGTTCACTGCCAAAATCTGTTTTGACTTTGAGGGCAAATATCTCAGGAACTAAGCAGGCTATCTTAATAAGCGATTCATCACATACATGTAACAGGTCATCCGCCGAAGGGGGAGGGGGGGTCGGGGGGGTCTGGCGCCGGCTAGGGGGGGTCTGAGCCAAAATTTTGGGAGGGGGGTCGGGCACTAAAAAACGCTCAAAAATCTAAAGAAATCGCAATTTTTGGGCTAACTTGCCAGAAAACTCGGAGGGGGGTCGGTAAAATCGTCTCGGGGGGGGGGGGGGCATCCGGGGGGGTGTGTCCTAAGTCGGATGGGGGGCAGACCCCCCAGACCCCCCTGTTACATGTATGATTCATCAGTATTTCAAGAATTTATTTATCTTTTATTTAAAAAAGATTCATTCAAATCGGTTGCGATTTGCGGTTGCTACAGCAAAAAATCTGCTGGGGTTTTTTTTGGCGCACCCTGTAATTTGACGCATTTGAAAAGTGTTATAAATATAGCCAACAAGCTAGTACTAAAATGAAAAGGCTTTACCAAAATCATAATTCTAGTACTAAAATAATCTGGTAAAGGCGTTTGATTTTGATATGGTATGGTATAGTATAGAAGGAGCTGTTTTGAATTTGGTTTGGTATGGTACTAGTACTAAATTCAAAGATTGATTTTAGTACTAGTACAATTTTGGTATGGTAGGCATCCCTGACTAGTAGATGTCTGAGGGTGCAGCTAGCTAGATTGGCTTTGTTGCCTAGGGATGGGCACTGAAATTAAATCTATTCCATTAAGTCAGTTCTGGCTTTTCTGCATTAAAATAAGCCTTAAATATCAGTTGTGACTTGGACTTAGAAAATGGGCTACAGTAAGACTTAGACTTGAAATTTTTTCAACGGTGGACTGACCTGATCTAAGACTTGATTTTAAAACCTTCAACTTGCCAACAATAGTATCTGGAGTCCGTTGTGCATCTGCTATCAAACGAATCGCCCCAGTCTGCTGTATCTTTCAGTATAGTGCGAGATTCACGGGGCTTTTTGTAGCTAATAGTAAAATTTATTCATTCATCTATTGGCAGGTAGCTTATTTGCAGTAGTGATTGGCTCTGGAAGGCATAGACCGATGGCGCTGAAACAGAATTATAGGTGCTGTGTCGTTTAGGTAGTAAAGTCGGTCTCCAATCAGAAAGTGTTGAATAGGCTGATTTTCAGCTGTTGCAATTCTCAAATCAGTACCAGAAGGATGTGCCACGGATTGCGTATAACTATTTGCATGAATTCGTGCCATGCCTCCAGACCCGAACAATCGTGGAGGGTGTGAGACAGGGCCGTCTGAGCTGCGACGCTGCACCCTTTGACTACAATGGCCACAGTAATACAGGCTCATGTGGAAGACACGACTGCAATTCATTCGTGCAAAGCAGCTACCCAGTGGGCACAAAGTGCAGTTTCTTCTGTTTGGGTGAACCAACGCCAAAAACTCCAGTTCAAGATTTTGTCTGTCTATACGATGGCATGTGGTCGGAGACTGATAAACAGCAGAGAATGTCTTTGCAGCAATGTATTGCTCTGTCCACTGGCATCCTGTTGAATCCGAGTCCGTTTGGTGAGTGAGTGCCAGTCTATCTGAATAAACCGATTCTACACAGTTGTCACAGTTGCCCAATTGGTCAGCGCACTGCTTGGTCTTGCTACAGTGTTGGCCAACCTAGATAGACCATGCAACCATGTTTTAAAAATTTCAGAAAATAGCATACTTTTCACCTCAAGATGTATAGTGGATTTTCTGAGCTAGCTGAGATATACAGGGTGTGTCAAAAAAAAAACAACCCAGCAGAGTTTTTGCTGTAGCAACCGCAAATCTCAACCGATTTGAATGAATCCTGCTTTAAATGAAAGATAAGTAAATTCTTGAAAGACTGGTGAAGGCCCTATTAAAATGCGATGCTTAGTTCCTGAGATATTTTCCTTCGAACTAAAATCAGAGATTTTGGCAGTGAACAAAAGCGATTCCGTTGCACTTCACAACAAAACGGATTCCTACTGCTGAGGGACAACAAGACTTTTACAAATGAAGTAACCAAGCATGAGTGGCACCAGAAAAACCTCGTTACGTTAGCCCTGAGCAGTAGGAATCGGTTTTATTATGAAGTGCAACAGAATAATAAAAATCGCTCTTGTTCATAGCCAAAATCTGTTTTGACTTTGAGTGCAAATATCTCAGGAACCAAGCATCATATCTTAATAAAACTTCACCAAACTTTCAAGAATTAATTTATCTTTCAGATAAAATAGGACTCACTGAAATCGGTTGAGATTTGCGGCTGCTACAGTAAAAAATCTGCTGGGTTGTTTTAATCGCTGTTGTGCACTGCCAAAATCTCTGTTTTGATTTTGAAAGCAATTATCTCAGGAACTAAGCAACGCATCTTAATAAAAGCTACACCAGTCGTTCAAGAATTTATTTATCTTTCATTTAAAGCAGGATTCATTCAAATCGGTTGAGATTTGCGGTTGCTACCGCAAAAAATCTGCTGGGTTGTTTTTTTTGACACACCCTGTACATATAACAGGTCATCTGCCGAAGGGAGCGGTTTGGTTGGGGCCTGAGGCCGGCCGGGGAGGGGGGCTCAGCCGCAATTCTAGTGGACGGGATTAGGTGGTGAAAACTATCAAAATTCGCAATTTTGAGCAAAAAACGCTAATTTTGGCTCAAATACAGCAAATGGCTGCAAAAAGTGCTGTTTTTCAGGCGATTAGAGCAATTTTAATGTCTAAAATTCTACTAAAAATCGCAAAAATTTACTTGCTAACAAAATCGGAGGGTGGGTCAGAAAATTCATCTAGTGGCGGTTCCTGATCGGCCTAAGTCTGACGTCAGTTGGGTAGACCTCCTGGACCCCCTGTTACAGGTATGATCTGAGGTTTCGAAGATCGATTGTACAGAGCTGAGTTGAGTTTTTCTGTAAACTAACCCTTTCAAGTATGTAGTCAATTGTTGTTGTCTGCAGAAGCGTTCCGGCTAGCTTGGGCAGTTAACCAAGTAAATATAGGACCAAACTTTCGAAACTGACTTTCTACTCCACCAATGAGAGTTAGAAGTTAGCGAGCCTGGGGTCTTGGGGAGATAGAGTTTGAATAAACAAAAAACCTAAAAACCTCAAATCTTGCAGTGTTTTGTATCATAGACTGTAAATGAGGAGTTTGAGCAATCAATTTATGCTTTTGGCAGCGTCTACATGTAAAGAGATGTATGTATGAAAAACTGGATGTAAAGCTCAAATTTTAAAATCATGCTTCAGATATGAAACTTGCAGGTGTGCAGCGACTTTTGGACATTGAAAATAAACTAGAACAAGTTCCGCCCGATCGATCCGATCCGATGTGTGTGTAGGGATGGGCACGTAAATTAATTTTCGTAACGTGTAACGTAAATTAAGCGCCGATTTTTAATTTACGTTACGCTTAACAATTACAGTAATTAAAAAAATCCGTATACGGAAATTGAACGAACACGAAAATTATAATTTAGCAATACGTAAATTAATTTCCGTACATGAATTAATTTACGTTCCTAGCGCAAAACAGATTTTTCTGTTGAATCCTGAGCCCCCCGCATTGTTTTCTTGTATTATGGACATATTTTTGGTAACTACTGAATCTTAAATGTGACTTTTAAGGCTAATTTTTCGAAAATTTTGCGCCCTTGTCGCACAGAAGCCCAATCCTACTCTTCTCGAACTGCTAATCTGGTTAATTTCGGTCAATTTTACGGTCGGAATATCCTTAGAAACGTATTTGATACGTATTCGAAACTTGAACCTATTGAGAAAGTCGAATAAATCGGAACAGGTTCAACTTAGGCTGAAATAAAATAGGATCAGGTTCAGGTTCAAGTCCACAAATTTCAGGTTAAAATCCTATTAATAGATCCAGGTTCAGTCGAACTTGCCAACAGTATGTTGTACACACATTTAAAATGCATTGAAACAGAGAAGTGTTACATAGTTTTCTTCACTACTAATCTTATCCGTAAGTACTGTCATACAAAGCAAAGAAACCGTCAGTGTGCGGTAGGTACCTACTAGGTAGACTACAGTCTGTAGTACGTACGTGTACGTAGTTGGCTACTTTCTGCGCACTTATTAACCCGTCAGCAGTACTGTTTCCCAGCAAGTTAATAACAAATAGCAAGTTAATTTATTTTTGGGCGAAATCGGCTAGCAAATAGCAAATTCCTAGCAAGTTAATTTTGGCAAAGCGGCGCCTAGCAAATAAATAGCTAGTTTATTTCGGATTGAGGGAGCGAGAAATTTGCTAGGAATTTGCTAGCAATTTACTAGGAATTTGCTAGCTTCGAACATATTCATCCATTATCCCTATCTTTCCCAGCTTGTCCTGGGACCTAATATGCTGCCAGGTTAGTCCATGGACCCAAGGTTGGTTACGCTACGCATATAGCTAAAGTAGGGCTAATAGCCAAGTACGTATGGACGAAAGTCAGTCTCCAGGCTGACAGTAGATTCGGCAAATAGAAAACTGAAATGAAGGTGAATGTGTTCATGTTAGGCATAAACTCATGTTGGTGCTTCTCTTTCTGCTGTTGCTTGTTCAGCTTGTTGAAACTGAGATACAATGTATAGTTTTGATTTTAAACGGTACCGGGGGGTTTCCCTTACAAGACAAACAAGAAAATGTCCAAATGGGTTACTTTTGACGTCCTTTTGAAAACCATGATCCTATAATAACTATGGTCATCTTATAATCGGAAAATCTCGCAGGCATCATTTGGTTGAGCGAAAAATTTGTAGCAAATTCTAGCAAATTGATAGCAAATACATAGCAAATTTCTAGCAAATAGCAAGTTAATAACAAATTAAATTTGAAATTGCAGTGTCTAGCAAGTAAATAGCTAGTAAATAAAATTCCTGACAGGTACAAGCAAGTTAATAGCTAGTTAATTAGAAAATTAATTAACTGGGAAACAGTAGTCAGCAGCTACAGTAATTCAGCCAAAAAACATACCCACATTTCTTTCCTTCCTTTTGGTGTGAAGTTAGATTTCAAAAATACGAATGCAATTTCACTCGATCAAACAACAGAATAAAAATTTGCATTGCATACAGTTCATTTTTATGATTTTTTTCCGCGATATTCAATTGCTACTACGTACTAGCGATTTTTGAAGAAAAACGAAAATTAATTTACATATGGCTGGAATCTTAGTCGTTACGACGTTACGGAAATTAATTTACGTAACGCGTTACGGCAAGAAATTAGCCGTTTTAATTTCCGTAACACGTTACGAATACGGAAATTAAGAGTCAGTTCGCGAGAGAATCGACCCTTGTTCTTCACAGCTATGTGCAAGTCGAAAAATCGAACTCAGGCCTGGGACCTCCGGTTTGGGGAAGTTGTACCTAACGATGACTTGTGCTAAACCTGAAGAGCACAGCCCTCTAGGTGCCCTGGTCCGGCAGAGCCAGCCCTCGGAAGCAGGGTGGGCAACCATCAAAATCGGACTGTCAATAGGTCATGTTCGACTGAGTGTCACTTGCGATCCAAAGCAGCTAGAACGTTGTGCTTGGTGCCAAACGAATCGTCATGACATTGGCTTTCGTTTGCCGCATAAGCAGTACTGTTTCGCTGTTTCGTTCTCTAACCACGACATCGAATGTGAAAAAATCCGCAAAAAAATTTCATGGTGAAGTTCACTAAATTAGATTTTTCTCGAAAATAAAAAAGGGTACCCTCGAGATTTTTTTATATTTTATAGCCCTGTGAATTGCGCTTCTAACGGTGTATAGAAAGTGGCAAAAACGCATGCCTCTGCATATCAAATTTCCATTCAAAGTACAAAGATAACCAAAAATTCGCTAATTTACCACTATTTAAGCATGTATCCCATGCCTATGTATGTATGTATGTATGTATGTATGTATGTATGTATGTATGTATGTATGTATGTATGTATGTATGTATGTATGTATGTATGTATGTATGTATGTATGTATGTATGTATGTATGTAAGTATGTATGTAAGTTAGAATGTTAGAATCACTTATTCTCGAAATTGAACACCAAGAGGTAACATTTGATCTAATCTCGGCACTTTTTGGACAAATTCATGACCTGTTTGTAAATGCAACGGTATTGAATGAATCTGTTAGGCATTTATACAAAAAGGTTTATATACAGCTTAGCACGACGGGAAGTTAAAGAATTTTCCGATATGACCTTCAAGCATTTTATAACGGCAAGCTTGAAAACTGCATATTATGCCAGTATTATGCTGAAGAAGAAAGATGCCTTTACTGAAATTTGGGACAAATACTTGCGTTTCTTTGAAATTCTTCAATAATTAAGGAAACAGTAAAAGCCATAATCAAACCTCAAGTATCAAGGTAAACTGCTCTACATCACACACATACATGTCAAGGACTCTGACCCAGCTGCTCAGTGCATCCTTTTCTAACCCATATCTGTGTTCTACTAACCATATTCGTAATAATAAAAATTGTTCGAAAAAAAAGTATGTATGTAAGTATGTATGTATGTATGTATGTATGTATGTATGTATGTATGTATGTATGTATGTATGTATGTATGTATGTATGCCGTGCCATCACTGCGTGCTTTGTGTGAAAAGTAGGACATAATTTGTTGCTCCGTAAGGTACTCGTTTGGCTGGAATCGAAGTGAAGCTGCAACATATGTACATGAATGTAATAATTAGGATTAGGTTTCAGTTCATGTGCTAACCACTAGAATCCCGAACATAAGGCCTTTGCCAGTGTCCCAGCATTATGCTTCATTCGGTCTGTCCGACCTTCATCAAACTTCTCATCCAGCCAAGCCACCTGGTTCGAGTTAAAGCGAATGTTTGGTGAAGATTCATGCAGAGCCCAACCTGGTTCTAATGGCTTACGTCCTGCGATGCATTGACTATTGATCGCTTCTTCAGTATCACCTCCCTTTCAAGTTGTTGATGGATGTCATTTGAACTTGTGAAAATATTCTCAAGATTGTTCTGATACATTTGCTGAGCCACATCCTGCATTGTTTGTCGCTCTGGAATCATCTGATGGGTACCAGTGATGAGGTGTCTGATGAGATTTCCGTAAAACTGGTATTTTCGCCTGCACCCTTCTTCAGGGCAATCAAAAAGTTCGTTTTCGTTCGCAGTCTCGAAAACCACTGTTTTGTCAACTTCCATTTCATCATTATCATCAGACTCATCAGTGCTTTGAACACGCTGCTGGGACAATTGGACTTGATCAGGTTGTGCCAGTGTTGGGTCTTCAATGTCGCTTTCTGGATCAACCACGGATTGATCATTTTCTGCTTCTGCTGTGTTGATTTGATCTGTTGGGTATAAAGAAACACCAACTGGCTTCCAGTAGTCTTTCCCTGGGATCTGGTACTGCAGATCTTCATGAACCTTTCTTTATTTCCTTTGTTTTCCCATACTTTCTTTGGAATCACTCTGCCCTTGACAATGTTTGGCTTTGCCAAGCCTCCAAAACACCAACATAAATGCCAGCAGAGGGGTCAACCATACATACATACATACATACATACATACATACATACATACATACATACATACATACATACATACATACATACATACATACATACATACATACATACATACATACATACATACATACATACATACATACATACATACATACATAGGCATGGGATACATGCTTAAATAGTGGTAAATTAGCGAATTTTTGGTTATCTTTGTACTTTGAGTGGAAATTTGATATGCAGAGGCATGCGTTTTTGCCACTTTCTATACACCGTTAGAAGCGCAATTCACAGGGCTATAAAATATAAAAAAATCTCGAGGGTACCCTTTTTTATTTTCGAGAAAAATCTAATTTAGTGAACTTCACCATGAAATTTTTTTGCGGATTTTTTCACATTCGATGTCGTGGTTAGAGAACGAAACAGCGAAACAGTACTGCTTATGCGGCAAACGAAAGCCAATGTCATGACGATTCGTTTGGCACCAAGCACAACGTTCTAGCTGCTTTGGATCGCAAGTGACACTCAGTCGAACATGACCTATTGACAGTCCGATTTTGATGGTTGCCCACCCTGCTTCCGAGGGCTGGCTCTGCCGGACCAGGGCACCTAGAGGGCTGTGCTCTTCAGGTTTAGCACAAGTCATCGCTAGGTACAACTACCCCAAACCGGAGACCCCAGGACTAAGTTTTCACGATGGCCGATTTTTCGACTTGCACATAGCAGGGTCGATTCTCTCGCGAACTGACTCTTAAAATCTGGTAAAACAGAAATAACACGTACGTAAATTACCGATTTTAATTTACGTTGCCCATCCCTATGTGTGTGTGGGGTACTGTTTCCCAGCAAGTAAATAACAAATAGCAAGTTAATTTATGTTTAGGGCAAATCGGTTAGCAAATAGCAAATTCCTAGCAAGTTAATTTTGGGCATAGGGCAGCCTAGCAAATAAATAGCTAGTTTATTTCGGATTGACGGAGTGAGAAATTTGCTAGGAATTTGCTAGCAATTTACTAGGAATTTACTAGCCTCAGACATATTCATCCATCATCCCTATCTTCCCCACTTGGCCTGGGACCAGATGTGCGGTCATAATATACTGTATACCCAAGGTTGGTTATGCTGCGCATATAGCTAGTAGGGCTATAGCCAAGTATCGACAAAATTCAGCCTCTAAGGTGACAGTAGATTCGGCAAATAAAAAACTACTGAATGTGTTCATGTTAGAGATAAAGTTAGAGAAAATTCTTGCTGGTGCTTCTCTTCCTGCTGTTGCTTGTTCAGCTTGTTGAAGCTGAGATACAAAGTATAGTTTCGATTTTAAGAGTCAGTTCGCGAGAACATCGACCCTTGTTCTTCACAGCTATGTGCAAATCGAAAAATCGGCCATCGCTAAAACTTAGCTCTGGGGTCTCTAGTTTGGGGAAGTTATACCTAACGATGACTTATGCTAAACTTGAAGAGCACAGCCTCCTGCGTGTCCTTGTTCACCAGAGGCAGGCCTCGGAAGTAGGCTCACCAGCAAGCAAAACCGGCCACTTGAGGTGTCATGTTTGACTGAGCATAACTTGCGATTCCGGCCAGCTAGAACCTTGTAATTCATGGCAATCGAATCGCCATGTCATGGGCTTTCTTTTGACATAGAACACGAGCTTTTCTCCTGCTTCGTTCGGTCCCCACATCACGAAATTTGGAAAAAATCTCGAAAATTCGGCATGGTGAAATTTACTAAATTGGATTTTTCTCGAAAACAAAAAACCGAACCCCCTGGGAGATTGCTTTATTTTAAAGCCCCGCAAATTGCGCTTCTAACGGTGTATAGAAGTCGCCAAAATGTGTTTCCGTGGAAGTTAAATCGCCGCTCAAAGGTCAAGGACAACCAAAAATTGGCATATTTGGCGTTGTTTATGTATGTATGTATGTATGTATGTATGAATGTATGTATGTATGTATGTATGTATGTATGTATGTATGTATGTATGTATGTATGTATGTATGTATGTATGTATGTATGTATGTATGTATGTATGTATGTATGTATGTGATGTTCACATTGTTTATTTGAGAATTCATATGTATGGTATACAGCCAACTCATTAGAGACAAGGCAATAAGCATCCAACCAATGAAAACGTATCACTCACTTTAATATTAACAAGAATGTGTCTTGTGAAAAAGCAATAGCACTGGTGAGTTTTCAGTTTGACATCATGTTCACTAAACATGTAACAGACACACATTGTAACTCACACTGGTCAGATATCTCACGCCGGCTCCACAACGTTAAACCAAGGGGGCCACATTAACGCAGATCTTACATCGTAGTAGTAATAGCTGTGGCTATGTATGTATGTATGTATGTATGTATGTATGTATGTATGTATGTATGTATGTATGTATGTATGTATGTATGTATGTATGTATGTATGTATGTATGTATGTATGTAATGTTCACACTTCCTGAGATTTAGGCCATTCATTAGAAACTGTAAGTAAAGTCACAGTAGATGAAAAACACAGACAAAAGGCCAACACCAACAAGGTCTGAAATGTCCTAAAGATCAGTGTCAGAAGCAGGTCACCCATTTCTGTTGCGCCTCAGTTCATCCTCGATGGTTTCGAAGTTTGGATTAAATGATTCATGTATTCATTGCGGTGTACATAAGTGTAGTCATAGGTATCTTGGGGCTGTTCAGCATCAATTTGTTCACCTTCATCATCAGGTACTAACACATAGACAGAGTTGCAATCCAAACCGTGATGAAGAAGCAATATAGTGAACAAATAGTAATTACTATTACTTTCAGTTCGCTGTCGCTTTTGTGGAGGACCTTTTGGCCTGGCACCCCTGCCATCACTGCGGGCTTTTCGGGAAAAGTATGACATAATTTGCTGCTCTGTAAGGTACTCATCAGGCAGGAAACGAAGTGCAGAGCTATCTGCAACATAAACGTGTATGGAGGTGGTATTAACTAGGGTTCCGACGATATATCGATATCGATATCGAAAAGTCGATATATCGACCATTTTTCCAATATCGATATCGATATCGATATCGCGATATTTCGCATCGATATTTTCGATATTTTTTGTGCGGAAAAGTAGGAGAAAACAAAATTGATACCAAGTATATTTCTCTGGAACAGTAAAAAAACTGTTTATCCTGAAAAACTCAGCAATCGATGGTATAGTCAAAACCTAACAGTGGCATGATAGCTCTCAGAAACATCAATTGCTCGGCATTCTCTCTCAGCTTTCACACAGCTTAGGTTCTTAAATGTCTGCAACAACACTGAAGAGCTGCTCACTTGGCACACTTGAAGCAGGCGGGCAGAAGCAGACATGGACTAGCATTTCGGCTGAGGGGTGGTAAATTTTCAAATCCTGAGGGGTACCGCCGACTGATTGGTGGTTGAAAGGATGGTAAGCAAAAAAGTCCGATTTTTTTACTAAAGTCATGATTTTTTGTCATTAAAATAAGTTAAAATACGCTATTCTGTCTGACCTATGCCTAATGAGGGTGGGGCATCGGCCTGAGGGAGGGGTCAAACTTTTCATTGAAGGGCTTCAGAAGGGCCACTACCTTTTCTGCGATTCGCTACTAAACTGATATCAGATCGCTGATTCCATCAGTACTTGACTGATAAGCAGTGAGAGCAGTTTGCTCTTTCAAATTTTCAGATTTTCTCACATAACCATAAATATCGATATCGATATCGATATCGATATCGAATATCGACGAATTTTGATATCGTCGGAACACTAGTATTAACAGCTGTGTGGTAACATTGATTCATCGGTTATAGTTGTGCATACCAGTATAATCCTGAACGTAAGGCATTTCTTTCGCCAGTGTTCCTGCATTATGCTTCATTTGCTGTGCACGACCTTCATCAAATTTTTCATCTAACCAGGACACCTGGTTCCAGCTAAACCGAATGTTCAGAGCAGATTCCCGCAGAGCCCAGCCAGATTCTAGTGGTTTACATCCAGTGGTGCATTTGTCAAATCGGTAATTTGAACTTCCTTAATGTGCGCTAATTTGCGCTTGATGCGCAGGTTGTATGCTCACTGCCAGTTCTGTTCTGTCACGTGACTACTTTTGCCGTTGAATTTTGTTTGCCTCTCATTAATGATAAAAGAAAAAGACGAGCTGTGGAGTGGTTGGGCGGCCCGCTTTACACTGTAGCTGTAGTAGCTGGGCCTTTGGTCGGACGGACGCAGTCTAGTAGCGTGTGTAGGAAAGGCTAGGTACTGGTACATCTCTACACAGAAGAGGCCAGCCTACCCTATCTCACATGTGGTGCCTACTACTACACGAATTGGACCGCAGCGACGATGCCTAGACAATTTCGCCCAGAACGTAAGCCTACCACGATTCGGCGTCAAAGGTGAGCACTTGAATAATTGGTTGTTGCGAAAAGCCCCCTCCACAGTAAAATGAAGCGTACGCCGCCGTCAGCCGCACTCACACGGCAACGTCATAAAAGTGTCTTGCTAACGGATAGAGATAAATTGGTGGCTAAAATACGTAATTTGTATTCGGTCGCAAAAGAAATCGCAGATCAGTTTTCGAGTGCCGGCCGATCAGTCTAAACAGAGTGAGTGTATCCAAAAAGCGGAGCAGGTTAAAAAGGAGCTACAGACCGCTGAACAGGAATTTTCTGAGACTCGAGACGAGCTAGCGCCACTTCTTTTGGAGTCAGACCAAAATAAGCCAACGATCGAACAAGAAAACATGCAAATCGACTTAGCCTTGGCATACTCGTCGCGATTGTTGAGCTTAATTCGTCCTCCAGTGGTTAGCACCCAACAAAACGTACCTGTAACTACTCCACCTCCGGCAGAATTCATGGTTCCTCTGCTTCTTCGAGTACTACTACCGACCAGCTGATTTTACTGTTGCAACAGCAGGTTCTCTGCGCAGACTAACGCTTTGAGCGCCAGCAGGAGGCAGCAGAATGCCGCCATGCTGAGCAGATGGCAGTACTCAAGTCACAGCATCAGGACGAGATGATGGCAGCAGAAGCTAGGTTTAGGCAGACACTCTCCCACTTTCAATCGACTGCTGAAGAACAGGCCACTCGTCATGAGGAAGCATCTAGACAACATCGGGAACACCTGCAGATGCTGGAAAGACAGCTAGGTAGCGCTAGATCTTCGAAAGACTGTGCCGTAGCCTATTCTGATGGTGTAGTCAAGCTGCCAAAACTTGAGCTCAAAACTTTCACAGGAGACATTTTTCAGTGGAAGGCCTTTTGGGCTTCGTTTGATAAGGCCATCCATAGCAATTCAACGTTGTCTGCTGCGCAGAAATTTGCCTACTTACAAACGATTCTCTCTGATAATGCGGCTAGAGTAGTTGAAGGCTTGCCCATTACAGATGACAGTTACCGACAGGCAATTGATTTATTGCAGCAGTACTATGGCTGTGAAAGTACTCTTATTTCGGCGCACTATCATGCCCTCCAAACGTTGAAGCCAATGCAGGACAACTTCGATTCAATGCAGCAGTACGCTCTCGATTTAGAAAAACACGTTAGGGGTCTAGAAGAACTTGGCCAGATCGATGGGAAAGAATGGCTGCTTGTTGACAATCTTATTCGTAAATTGCCCCGCGTTTGTTGAAGGACTTAACGCCTGAACTCACCCCTGGTGCCAATCGTTTAGAATGTCTGCGTAAATTTTTGGCAGATCAAGTGCAAATTGCTCGATTTATGCATCAGTTTGGTGTAGTGTCTCAGGCAGATTCGGCCCACAAAGGTGCGGCAGGCAAAACTCTGTCAGTCTTGACCACCCATGCTCTCGTGGCCAAAACTGGACCTAAATGCGTGTTCTGCAAGTCAGATCATTACACTGACCAGTGTACTGTCTACCGCGATTTCAAGCAGAGGCATAGCTTTGCTAAGTCAAGCAAACTTTGCTTTCGTTGTTTGCGTTCGGACCACACAATAAAGGCGTGTCCTCAGACAAGAAGAAAGTGCGCTCATTGTCAAAGTCTAAACAATCATCGCTCTCTCTGTGCGCAGAGGTTTGGCATGAAGGCGCAGGATTCTAGACCAAAACCAGCCGAGTCAAAAAGAACAGGTAGTGCGCTGAAAGCACTGCCTGCGGTTGAGTTTGCTAGTATGCCAAATGCAGCAGAAACTGCAGTGCGAGATCTGGTAGTTCCCTCAGCCCATGTGCCAGTGTTGACTGTCGCAGAACCACAGCGATCCGTGTTGTTGCTTACGGCTGTTGCTCAGGTTCTGAATTTAGATACTCAGCAGACTCTGCGTGTTCGTTTATTGCTTGATTCAGGCAGTCAGAAATCGTTTATTCGGACTGCTGTAGCCACGCAGTTAGCCTTGCAACCCTTTGCCAAGGACGAATTTCTAGTCGCTGGGTTCGCTCAACAAGCTAAGCTGTGCAGGTCGAAAAAGGTGCAGCTTGGGATTCAATTGAAAACAGGGGATTGTCTTTCGTTGGTCGCAACTTTGTGTGATCAAATAACACAACCCATTGTCAGACATCCAGTAGACAGTAGGGTTTGTCAGCAGTTGCAGCGATTTGATCTTGCCGACCCCCCACCAGATTCGGAGCAAATTGTGCCGGTGGATGTGTTGGTTGGTGGAGATTGTTACTTCAAACTCATTAGCATGAAACCCCCGATTCACTTGAGCCCTTCTTTGTACTTGGTCCCATCAGCATTGGGGTACATTGTGGCTGGTGAACTTGAAATTTCTAGTGTAGCTTGTGACCAAGCAGACAGGCCTGCTCAAACTGTTTTGTATGTACATACGCCTGTACGGCCCGAGCCCGAGCTGGAACGGCTCTGGAGGCTTGAGGCTATTGGCATCTGTAGCGCCGAACAAACGCCTGAGGACGAATGGGTCCAAGAAGAGTTTAACAGAACGGTCGAATTTGTTGCGAGTGAGGGTCGGTATCAGGTTCGCCTCCCTTTCAAAAATCGGGATGTGCAGATTGCTGATAACTATTTTACAGCCCTCCATCGACTTCGGTCTTTGGTGAGTCGGCTGCAAATGAACCCCGACCTCCTCAAACAATATGATGCAATTTTCGAGGACTACTTGATTCGAGGCATCATAGAAGAAGTTCCGTCTGGCGCTACTGCAACAGGGCCTATGTTCTATTTGCTGCATCACTGCGTGCTCAAGCCCACTAGCCACACGACCAAGACTCGAGTTGTGTATGATGCTAGTAGTCGCGCTAACAAAGAAGCCCACAGTTTGAATGATGTTTTGTACTGTGGGCCAGTTGGGCTTGAAGATTTATGTGGCATTCTGTTACGATTTCGGCTACAACCAGTTGGCCTTCTCAGTGATTTAGAGAAAGCTTTTCTGCAAGTACTGGTAGCACCTGACCAAAGAGACCTAACCCGTTTCTTGTGGCTTCGCAACCCGCAGAGTGTGTCCACTGACAAATCCAACTTGCGAGTATTTCGTTTCTGTCGGGTCAGTTTTGGTTTGGTTTCAAGCCCGTTCCTCTTGGCGGCCACCATTCGACACCATATGGCTCGACGGGAGTTTGTGTCAGACGTTTCGCAGCTGATTGCTCAAAACATCTATGTGGACAACGTTGCAGTTAGCCTAACCACTCTAGAGGAGGCCCTCTCATTCTATAGAGAATCTAAGCAGCTTTTCGCAGCCGCTGGCATGAGACTAACCCAGTGGGCATCAAACAATGCTGAATTTTGTAGTGGCCTCCCAGAACAGGACCGTGATCCTGGTACAGTTGTCAAATTGCTTGGTATTCAGTGGCACACGGTCACAGACGTTTTTGTTATTGCCAAACCTAAAGAGTGCTCATTGGAAGATCCCTCACTAAGCGAAAAATTGTCTCAGTTATGGCCAGCGTATTCGATCCGCTGGGCCTTGTCTCTCCAATTGTTGCTCCTCTCAAGCGGCTCATACAAACTCTTTGGCTAGAGGGTTACAGTACAAATCACGAACAGAATCACAAAGTGAATAAAAATAAATAAATGCCTTAGGATTAGTTTGTTCAGGTTATATGCATAACACTAATTGCAGAATGACGTTTTCATGCCTCAGATAGTTTAAACAGACCATTTGCTACTGTTTTCACATCTGCATATAGGTGTCTCCTTCTGAGGTGCGCCATTTTGAGCATGACTTGTGTGATACAGTAAGTGCCGACTCTTCTGTCAATTTCATGCAGAACGCAAAAGTTCAATTATTATTTTACATTTCTTTTATATTTTACTTTGTATTGTTTACTCAGTCGGTTTAATAGACATATTTTGAATTTGAACTTAATCGGATCATTAGTTCAAAATATGTGACTGATTGGATAAAGGTGGTTTTTATAAAAATTGTCAAAAATGCCAAATATGTAGTTTTGGTTTTTTGTCTATCTATACCGGTTGTTCAATTTCCACTAAACCAATGTATTTGGTAGAAGACAACGAAGTATATCTAATGACGATATCCACAGATTGCTCAAACCAGCTATTCCTGAGAAATAAATGAGCAAGATGTGGATTGTACATCCGATCCGATCCGATCCGATCTGGCGGGGGGGTCGTACAATGTACGGCCCTACGATCAGACCTGCACGGTCCATTTCGTTACCCCTTATATCGTCATCTCGGACGTTTGCCCTTCTTTCACTGCCAAGCCACTCAAGCCATGCTGTTGGGCGCCAGGTACTAAGAGAGTGCCTGGCGTGGTGACGTCATGGTGCTGACAGCTCCCTGCGGCCGCCCGGCGGACAGACACTAAACCGGTATTGGCCTTATTGCTGGTTGCTCAGACGGCTCCTGACGTCGTTGATCTTCCCTCCAACGCGGCATGCTTTTAGGAGCGGCTTTCGGTGCAACGGCAGATCCAGTTGGTTCCCATTTTACCTACTCACTGTAACCAGTTTTCGGTGGCCTGGGTGGAGCGTTGTGCCGACGACCAACTCTTTGCAGCAAGAAACTTGCCACGCCGAGAGGATGAACCACTACAACCACTAGGGATGCAGCGGCCGCCGTGACTCAGAGGCAGCGAGCTACCCACTGAGCCACTGACGCGGCCGTGGATTGTACATATGTCCTGTCTGCAATATACCAAACGATAGGTGGTTTACTCAGTTTTACAGGCAACATTAGCAATATGCGTTCCTGAATTTCTATAAAAACGGCTAACTGGCACAAAGATTGCATCTCAAAAAATTGGCGGAGGCTGGCTTTTCTGGTGTGGGCAAGCCCTCAGATTTCTTGTTTTCCCAATTTCTTCTGAAAATGGCCCGATGTTTTTCTAATGTGTGGTTTATTCTGCAAGGTTGGTATGTTCAACATTTTGATCCTATCAGGCTGTTGTTTTAGAAATGCGGCTCTTTGAATGCATATGCATTTCATTTGCTAGCAAAAATGAAAACATTGTAGGGCTTCTACAACAACACTGTCAATTGACATTCAAATCTTCACTAAAACTGCTTTTGATCAAAACGTGAAAACTATAATTTTCAGTTAGCAACACAGTCAAAAATGGCATTTGACGACACTGTAACTCAGAAACGCTCACCACAGGCCTGAGGTTGTCCCTACTCCCTATTCTATTTTCCGCACACCATTACGATATTTTCAGGAACATTTGGGTAACTTGAGGTGGGGTTTCAAGGGCTTGCGCTCATCAAGAAATGCAGCCCCAAAATATTCATGGAAACAATTTTTGGGTCAATTATTTGCAATTCTGGTGTATTTTCCGCACATGGTCAACTTGACTTGTTTCTACAATTTACATACTGTAGTGTTGTTGTAGAAGCCCTACAATGTTTTCATTTTTGTCATTTTCTACCTAGCAAATGAAATGCATATGCATTCAAAGAGCCACATCTCATCTCTAAAACAACAGCCTGATCGGATCAAAATGTTGAACATATCAACCATGCAGAATAAACCACACCACAGAACATCTGGCCATTTCGGGAAGAAATTGGGAAAAGAAGAAATCTGAGGGCTTGCCCAAACCAAAAAAGCCAGCCTCCTCCAATTTTTTGAGATGTAATTGAAAGATTTATACTCAGCCTTTGCATTCCTATTGTCATTGTTTGTTTGTGTAGTCGCAATAAACTCTTCATTTTGATGCCGAGACCGAATTGTTTTGTTGCGTTGTCTGTAATGCCGAAGTCCAAACTCATTAAACCTCTCCCTCTACTATGTACTTGCCGCCGGAAGCCGAAAGCCACTCGTCTCACTTATAATCTTTGGGCCAGTTAGTCGCAATTTTTTACAAATTCAGGAACGAAAATTGCTAATATTGCCTGTAAAACTGAGTAAACCACCTATTATTTGGTATATCAGAACATATTATTTGGTACCATTATTTGGAACGATTATTTGGTATATTATCAGTCAGAACCTATCTACAATCTACACCTTGCTCATTTATTTCTCAGGAATAGCTTGTTTGAGCAATCTGTGGATATCGTCATTAGATATATTTCGTTGTCTTCTACCAAATACATTGGTTTAGTGGAAATTGAACAACCGGTATAGACAAAAAACCAAAACTACATATTTGGCATTTTTGACAATTTTTATAAAAACCACCTTTATCCAATCAGTCACATATTTTGAACTAATGATCTGATTAAGTTCAAATTCAAAATATGTCTATTAAACCGACTGAGTAAACAATACAAAGTAAAATATAAAAGAAATGTAAAATAATAATTGAACTTTTGCGTTCTGCATGAAATTGACAGAAGAGTCGGCACTTACTGTATCACACATAAGTCATGCTCAAAATGGCGCACCTCAGAAGGAGACACCTATATGCAGATGTGAAAACAGTAGCAAATGGTCTGTTTAAACTATCTGAGGCATGAAAACGTCATTCTGCAATCAGTGTTATGCATATAACCTGAACAAACTAATCCTAAGGCATTTATTTTGAGAAAAAGTAAAATAGATGATCGATTTTTGAGCATTCAAACGGCCAAAGTGGCCCGTCCACCCCATTCAACCCCTAGATATCTTTATACCATTCAAAAGAGGACAAAATGGCGCATCTTTTAAGCCATTCAAACGACTTTTCCTACGACAAAAATTTGAGTTTTTTTCGCTTTAAAAATTTCAGAGTCCGAAAAAATGGAATTTTCGATTTTAAACAAAAAATAGATGTCACCATGAGATTCAGCGTGTATTTTTACATATGTTTCAGTATCTAAATTTTAAGTTTAGCAACAGTGAGTTTTGTCATACTGTGGAAGGTACAGGGTTCTATATCAGACGAAGAAAGAGAGCTAGGGCAAAACGGATTTCAAAATCGTTCTTTTCTATAAAAACTACATCTACATGTAAATTTTCATCAATCTCATTCAATTCTTTGCTTCCTCATGGCCCGCAAAATGGCCCACTTTCTCGTGCAGTGACAATTAAGCCATAAATTGTCTGATTTGCACCTGCCAGTCACTAAAAAACCTGCTAAAAAGGTATAATTATCCCGGGGGCCGGGCGGTCACTATTTTAGCTTCAGTGGCTGCACTAGAAAATAAACGGTTTCAGATGATTAGAGACGAAAACAAAGTAAAACGACTACAATTCGTTGACTGGGCACTGAAGAATTACACCGATCTGTTGAAGATGGTGTTTACTGACGAATCTACATTCCAGCTTGGCGGTTACCGGCAAAAGATCTATAGACACAGAACAAGCTCAAAGTACAGCGTTTTGCGCTCCCGGCCGAAATTTCCACTGAAGGTTTGTAAATACCAGATTGCTATTGCGTTTCATGTTTCCTTCTTTTGGGGTAGCGCGTTCTTGTTATTCAAATTTTAGTGTTGCCACAATCCATACATGTACTAGGGGGGTTTGGGGGGTTACTCCCCCAGCTGGAAAGGCCAAACCCCCCCTCAACCCCCCCCCCCCCGACACAGGTAAAGGGACCCCCCCCCCCCCCGACCAAAAAATACAAGTACTAGTGGTGGCTCCAGTATTAACAAACTGGGTCAGAAATCACTAATTTTTAGCCTAAAATTCACTTGAAAAGCCTTTGGAAACCGAATTTGGCGCTTCCACTGCTGATATTTAAGAGAAATCGGTGTTTTTGGAAGCCCTTTTTGTCATTTTTTGCTTGTTTTTAGCTCTAAAAAGCTATTTGGCAGCTTAAAATTGCGATTTTTAGCATCCTTACTGAAAAAAACGTGCTAAAAACGCATTTCTGGGCGTTTTGGAGCTTTTTGAAATTTGGGACCCCCCACCTGGGCGAGACCCCCCTCGACCCCCCACCTGAGGAAGCCCCCCCTACCCCCCTCCCCCCAGGTCGGCCCGGAGCTGTTACATGTATGCCACAATCTAACACGCTTTGTAGGTGATGGTGTGGGCAGGAATCAGCTGGAACGGAGCGGTTGACCTGCAGATAATTAAACCTGGCCTGGATCAGAATGGCAAGCGTACAAAGAAAGCAATAGTGGACTCTGGAGGCTACATTGCAATTTTGAAAAATTTTCTTAGGTCTGTACGTACTTTGTATCCTCAGGGAGATTATGTGCTGGTTGCTGACAGTGCGTCTGTGCACAAAAGCGAGCCAACTATGCAATTTATTCGTAAGCACGGCATTCCGTACAAGCCTAGTTTTTGGCCGCCGGAATCGCCAGATTTGAATGTAATTGAGACAGTTTGGCATGAAATGAAGTGTTATTTGCGTGATACTTATCGGCCTAGAAACAAACTTCAGTTGATCAGTGTTGCCAGGTCTGAGGGCTAGAATTCCCCCAAAATTCAGAAAAAAATCCCCCAAAATTCCCCCAAAAATACAAAAATCCCCCAAAAAATTCCCCCAAATAAAAATTGAAAAATGCAACAAAATGTATGCTCTGTAGAGGCCAGTTAAGGCTGTTTACCTTTAATTGGATTGATTAACATCGTTAAAACGTAGAAGTAGGGTTTGCTTGTGTAAAAAATGGCACAAATGAACTTGATCCAGAATAATTTAACTTATCAAAGACTCAAAATGTCATTTCATAAACCACAAGTCTGATTTATTCAGAAAAATTTCAAGCAAAAAACTTTTGGGGTGAATGAAATTTTGAAATTTGAGAAATTTTTAATTATTGTATAAAAAATGTTTTTCAAAGTAAAATATAATTCATTTTTTCAAAAATGCCACTTTCGTCTGAATTTTTATTTCAGGAAATTCTGATACAAATCAAAACTTTTAGTCAGAACAATGCTTGATTTTTGAGTTTTAAAAGTTTATCTACAGTATGCCAGCTAAAACGGCTGAAACATTCCTCCATGTACATAAGAAAATTTAGCATGTTATATCACAACAAAGAAAAACACGATGTTCCATACCTGCCTATGTGTTTTATCGGTACCTAGCTATGTAGATATCTTAAGCATGTGAGAATGAGAACGACGCCTACTTAGGCCTAAAAGCTATCATGTTTGGATTTTCAGTCGCTAATAAGGTTCGATAGATAAAAAACGGTACTCAAAACATGTTAGAGCAAAAAATAATAGCATCGAATAGTAAAAATATGCAGATACAATGGTCGAAATTGGCACTAATACTGGCAAAAAGCATAAAAATACTAGAAAATTACTGACCACAAAATTCCCCCACGAATTCCCCCAGATTTTGCAAAAATCCCCCAAATAATTCCCCCACTCCCCCAAACGAAATTTCTCCCCCAAACGCAAAAAAATTCCCCCAATTTTGGGGGAAATTCCCCCAACCTGGCAACACTGCAGTTGATCGCAGAACTTAAGCATTTCTGGCAAACTAGAATGACTGTAGAGAAATGTCAAAATTATGTAATGCATATATTCAAAGTGATTCAGCAAGTGAGAGAGAATGAAGGTGGACCGACGCTGTACTAATTGTTATTATTGGTGGTGTGTTAGGTAGTATGCGGACTCAGGAATAAAAAAACTACAGTAATTATGCACTCATTAGCATTATTGGACGCGGCTGCTGCGCCACTTTGAGCCACTGGGCGGTACTCTTTGGCTCTTTTAGCGGTGCTTTTCAAAGTGTTTATAGACAAAAGATGGCTGCCAGCTGGCCGCCCTTATCCCAAAGCCACCAGAAATATAACAGATGCACAGAAGGTAACTGTTTCCATGCGCACATTGCCACAAAAATGACTGAGGAGGCTACCATGCGCGTTGAACGGCCAACTCGTCAAATTAATTATGATCGATATGTCTGTCTCCATTTCACCAGTGACAACGACTACTCTGTAGTTGAGGCCAGAACTGTTCTACCCCAGAGCAATAACGATCTCTCTGTTGGCCATGAGTTTGACTACAACTGGCCAGGTGTTGGTCCCAGCAGAGCCAAGATTTTGGGCACAGCCAACTACAAGGCGGCACTGGAGGAGCTTGGCAAAGAGAAGACTGCAGTGCAGTCCGACGCTGGAAATCACAAGAGGCCACGCCTTCCAGTTCGTCGTCGCAAACAGAAGAAGGTCCCCGCCCGGTCAGGAACGCCTCCATCTGCCGTAGAGTTGGAAACCGCAAAAGCTCCCAACAGAGGTGATCCTGCAGTTTTGATAGCAAACATAGCTGCATTTCATCAGCGTGCAAATGAAGCTATTGCAGCCGCAGGGGCGCCCGTCCAAAATGGTAATTAAGTCGCATAATCTCAGACTCTAAATAGTCGAGTAAGGGATTATTTGTTAAGTGATAAAAATGCAAAATTTTTGAAGACCGTTCGCCGAGTCCAGAGGATGAATCGGTGAGAACTCCAAGCCCAGAGCAGAGGAGAGTGGCACCGGCCAAGGAGTCAATGGAGTACCTGATGCAGCTCGTAATCTCCAGCATCAATCGATGTGCGGACGGTATCGATCGTATTGCACTTTCCGTGGAAAGACAGGAAGCCGAGATGGCAGCTCTTAGAAGGGACTTTGTAAAGTTGAGCAGTCGCGTTGGTGAGTTAGAGGAGGAGAAGGATGCCAGTGCAGACAGTGTGAGACCAGACAACTGCCTAACCTCCTTGACCCAAGATGAGATAATGGACTGTGTAGCCAGAGCCGATAATGTCCGTTCTAGATTGCTAGGCTATTTGCTTGAGGCGTGCCTTCCAGTAGAGGAGCTAAAGTTCAGAACAATTGCTGGCTCTAACACACGCTACAGCAACAGTAAAGGTGTATCCAAATCCGCAACGGCAGATGACACAGACACACATCAGCAAAACAAACCTACACGCAAAACTCATGTCACCGGCAAGATAGATGAGTCTGTTGTAAACTTCTGTGAAGAAATAGTGTACAAACGATTGCCATTTACTGTGTCAGAGTGTAAAGACACCCCCGACGAAACAGTTAAGCATCAGAATTGTATTAAAAAGGCTGTGCGAGCTAATGTAGACGCCAACTTCAGAAAGAAGTATTGTCGTGTATAATAAGTTGACTTGTCCACAGTGTTTGACCATCGTGTAAATAAAGATGTGTAGCCAACAAAGTTCACCGATCAGTGGCAGGCGCAACATTTGGTGCTGTCTAACAGGGCGACCGGTAGCAGCTGTTGGTATCAATTAGACTGACCAACGGACGCCGGCCGGCTAATTAGCGAACTTGGCCAGCTTTAGCGAGCGAGCTGGGCAGCCTGCATTAAACTAGCGAACGCAGTGGCCGGCCGGCCTGCAGCAGCCGCGTTTATCGCTCGCTAATAGCAAACTCAGCGTGTTAAGAGATGCCTTCTTAGCGAGCGAGTCAGACCTGTTGGGCGAACTTTGTGATTCTGTTCGTGATTTGTACTGTACGATTGGGATGTCGAATTGCCAGTAGAAACACAACGCGCAGCTCGCAAATCATTTGACAATCTGGAGCGTCTCTCAGATCTACAAATTCCTCATTTAGTTGGGCCAATTTTTCCGGCAGACACTGTGCAGTTGCACTGTTTCAGTGATGCTTCCAAACGCTCTTATTGTGCAGTTGCGTACATTCGTGCTGTTCGTTCTGCTGATGTGCGCACTGCCCTAATTTTCTCCAAGAATCGCCTGGCGCCAACAAAGGCTGTAACTCTGCCTCGCCTTGAGTTGTTGGGCGTTCTTCTAGCAGTTCGAGTGCTCAAGTTTTTGACACAGCAGCTCTGGCTCTCAATTGATGCTCAATACATATGGACGGATTCGGAGTGTGTATTGGGCTGGTTAACAACTGATCGCGTGCTTCCAAAATGGTTACACAATCGCGTGCAAGAGATTAAGGGCTACCCCTCTGTAAAAATTTGTTCTGTTCCTGGGCACGGCAATCCGGCTGACATTCCGACTAAGCCAGAAAACTATGTTGCTTTGCCAAAAAACCAGTTGTGGTGCGCCAGACCGCCCTGGCTACGGTTTTCGTCTGACGATTGGCCACAAAACACGCGGTATCCTAGAGGGCCCAGTGAACCACTTGAAGGCCCAGAATTGGACTTAGATGAGAATCCAGTGGCAGCACTAGTTGTGTCCATTCGTTCTGGGCTGTCGCAAATTATTTCAATCGAACGGTTTTCTAGCCTGACGACTTTGCTCCGAGTTATGGCTTGGGTCCGGCGAGCGCTTTCTGTTTGGCGCACCTACAGACGGCCGCGACGGAAAATTCCGTTGGACCGAGCTGTAGCTGTCAAACGCATCGTTGCTCTTTCTGCCAAAGAGATGTCGCAAACTAATCAGCTTTGGGTATTAGCAGTGCAGCAAGAATCTTTTTCGCTTGAGTTGCGCATGCTCAATCAACAGACGGCCAGGTCAACTCCCCTGATTCGTCAGCTAGGGTTGTTTATTGATGATGCCGGTCTGATTCGTTGCAAAGGTCGCTTTGCTAATACACAGCTGTCACCGGACGCCAAACAACCGAAACTCTTGCCGCGAGATCATCCGTTCACCGAATTGGTCATTCGTACAATGCACAAACGCAATTTGCATGCTGGGTTAAGCGTTACGCTGTCTCAGATCAGATTTCAGTTTTGGATCCCCCAGGGACGTTCGAAGGTCCGCTCGGTTTTGCATCGATGTCCTGTCTGTCGACGCCAGGAAGGTGGGGCATACCGGCCGCCGCCCTTTCCCGACTTGCCTAACTTTCGTGTTACCCGCCAGTTGCCGTTTAGCACAGTCGGCATCGATTATTTAGGGCCTCTGAATGTCACTCGAGAGCAGGCTATGAGCAAAGTGTGGATCTGCTTATTCACTTGTGCAGTCACTCGCGCTATCCACCTGGAGGTTGTGCTGGCATGTTCTCCCAATGAATTTCTCCAGGCTTTTCGACGGTTTTGTGCTCGAAGAGGGTCCAAACTGATTCTTTCTGATAACGCCAGTCAGTTTAAACTAGCAAAATTGTCTCTCGCATTTTTGTGGAACCAAACGTGCTTGAGAGAGAGCAAGGTGCAGAAACACTTAACTGAACTTGGTGTTACCTGGAAATTTATTGCGTCATTATCCCCCTGGATGGGGGATTTTACGAACGACTTATACAGTCAGTGAAGCGAGCGCTCAAGAGAGTGTTAGGAAAACGCTTAATTTCTGTAGAAGAGCTGCAAACTCTGATTGTAGAGATCGAACGGCTCATTAATTGTCGCCCGCTGGTGGCTGTTGACGCATCTTTAGAACACATCCTCACACCTATGCACCTTCTGGGCGGGAGCCCTGAGGTCATGCCTCAGTTGCCTACAGAAGACGACCCCGAGTTCCAACCGCCTTCTAAAACGACCAAGAAAGCTGAGCAGTTTGAAAAGTATTGGCGGCTCACTCAAAAAACGTTAAATTATCTTTGGCGAGTGTGGCAGGCAAATTACCTAATAAACCTGCGAGATGTACAAGCTCAAACTTGGGCGAAGAAAGGACGGGGCTCGGTACCCCTTGAACCGCTTGTAGGCACTGTGGTTTTGCTTAAAGACAGTTTATTGCCGCGTGCTAAATGGAGTTTAGCCAAAATTGTCAAATTGACGCCTAGCAGAGATGGCAAATGCCGTTCTGTGTCTGTGCGGACATCCAATGGCAAAGTTCTGACTCGCGCTGTAAAGCTACTGGTGCCAGTGGAGGGTCCTGTCGATGACCAGTGATCTCATTAACCGCGTTGCGTTGATTGTTTTAGTATCAGACGAGCCTCCCCTCGTCCTGTGGTGCGAGGTCAGCGGCAGATGCCGCCCCGCTACCCACCTCAAGAGTCGCGTTCGCAGGCCAGAAGGAGACGTCGGGTGGTCGCAAAACAACAAGGCGCGGGCAAATGGCACAGTCAAGGTCGGGCGCAGGAAGAAGTGCGGGTGTCTCGGCGTCGATTTCCTGAGCGTTCGATGCAAACGTACCATCAGACACCGCCCCCAAAGCGTCAGTCGGATTGGCATCAGCAGCACCGCCAGTCGTCCTGTCGCCAGCAGTGTGGTAGTTGTTCTAACCGGCCCTACTGTACTGTATGCCACCACTTTGGTCACAGCCGGTTTTATAGTAATCAGTGCACGGACTTAGGCCCTCCTCCTACCTGTAATTCTTGTTCATGTAGCTCTGTGTGTCAGTCTGCTTCTAGGCGATTTGTACTGAGACTGTGGTTATCAAACGTTTTACTGAGCCAGCCGTTGAGCGCTCTAGGCCCTCCACCCACGCACCATTCGCTATTTTTCGATCTCATGCTGTTTGTGCTTCGCAACCCAGTCAGGAGTGGACTTGTAACGATTTTTTCTAGTATGGTCCGGTGCCTAGGTCTTTTGTATTATTTGTTGTCTGTTCGCTAACCGGGTACTTGTGGCGCTTCCACCTTTGTCGGTGGGAGTGTCAAATCGGTAATTTGAACTTCCTTAATGTGCGCTAATTTGCGCTTGATGCGCAGGTTGTATGCTCACTGCCAGTTTTGTTCTGTCACGTGACTACTTTTGCCGTTGAATTTTGTTTGCCTCTCATTAATGATAAAAGAAAAAGACGAGCTGTGGAGTGGTTGGGCGGCCCGCATTACACTGTAGCTGTAGTAGTTGGGCCTTTGGTCGGAAGGACGCAGTCTAGTAGCGTGTGTAGGAAAGGCTAGGTACTGGTACATCTCTACACAGAAGAGGCCAGCCTACCCTATCTCACAGCATTGACTGTTGATTGCTTCTTCGGTGTCAACTTCTTTCTCAATCTGTCTATGAATGTCATTTGAACTTGTGAAAATATTCTGCTGGTACATTTGCTGTGCCACATCTTGCATTGTTTGTCTTTCTGGCAGCATATGGTGAGTTCCAATGATAAGGTGTCTGATGAGATTGCCATAAAACTGGTATTTTCGACTACAACCTTCTTCTGGACAATCGAAAAGCTCAGGTTGATTTGGAGTCTCATAAACGACTATTTTATCGGCTTCCATTTCTTCATCAGACTCTTCACTGCTTTGAACTCGCTGCCCAGAGACTTGGACTTCATCAGGTTGTGTTCATAGTCTGCGGAAAGCTGTTGCTGGACTACTCTACTATATTTACCCATCATCCAACCACACCGTTACACTAAATGACTTTGACATTGGAGAAATCAGAAAGTTACAGATATTCCTGACCCAAAAATCTGATGATTATGAAGACTAGGATGCATGGTATGTTATCACTATCAATCAATCATTGACTGCCTCTTGGATTGGTTTTCAACTATTGCTATTAACTACTCTGTAATGATTCTAGGTTTATTGAGGCAATCTGCCAAACCACACTTTGCAATAGTAGCCACAGCTATTACTACTACGATGTAAGATCTGCGTTAATGTGGCCCCATTGGTTTAACGTTGTGGAGCCGGTGTGAGATATCTGACCAGTGTGAGTTACAATTACATACATACATACATACATACATACATACATACATACATACATACATACATACATACATACATACATACATACATACATACATACATACATACATACATACATACATAAACAACGCCAAATATGCCAATTTTTGGTTGTCCTTGACTTTGAGCGGCGATTTAACTTGCACGGTAACAACACTTGACATTTTGGCGACTTCTATACACCGTTAGAAGCGCAATTTGCGGGGCTTTGAAATAAAGCAATCTCCCAGGGGGTTCGGCTTTTTGTTTTCGAGAAAAATCCAATTTAGTAAATTTCACCATGCCGAATTTTCGAGATTTTTTCCAAATTTCGTGATGTGGGGACCGAACGAAGCAAGAGAAAAGCTCGTGTTCTATGTCAAAAGAAAGCCCATGACATGGCGATTCGATTGCCATGAATTACAAGGTTCTAGCTGGCCGGAATCGCAAGTTATGCTCAGTCAAACATGACACCTCAAGTGGCCGGTTTTGCTTGCTGGTGAGCCTACTTCCAAGGCCTGCCTCTGGCGAACAAGGACACGCAGGAGGCTGTGCTCTTCAAGTTTAGCATAAGTCATCGTTAGGTACAACTTCCCCAAACTAGAGACCCCAGAGCTAAGTTTTAGCGATGGCCGATTTTTCGATTTGCACATAAGCAGGGTCGATTCTCTCGCGAACTGACTCTTAAACGGTACCAGTGTTTTCCACTTTAATAAGACAAATAGGAAAATGCCCAAATGGGTGACTTTTGACGCCCTTTTCTTCACGCGACTTTTCATGATCTTACAATATGGTGGTCTTATAATCGGGAAATCTCGCAGGAATAATTTGGTTGAGCGAAAAATTTGTAGCAAATTCTAGCAAATTGATAGCAAATAGATAGCAAATTTCTAGCAAATAACAAGTTAATAACAGATTAAGAGTCAGTCTCTGAACTGATCGAGTTTTGCCCCTTTGCCCTATTCAGACCCAAAATTGAAACTTAGGCGCAGGACGTTGAAAGTTGGTGCACTGATACCCCTTGATGAGTTGTTAAGCCACTGCAAAGGAATACCGAATTCGACGCTCGAGATATAAGCCCGCGAAAATCGGCTCTCTTAACTATGGGACCAAAATTTCCAACTATGATTTCTAACCTACCAGTTGGAGTTTGAAGTTAAAAATTATAGTCTTTACACAACTTTTTGAGTACTTTAAGATTGCGCAGTCCAATTTCACTTTTGAGGAAAAAAATTTTTTTCGGCCTCCTTTGGCGCCCCATAGCTCGTCTGCAACCCGCCCTAGTCAGATCTTTTTATTTCAGATTATTGTAGCGCTATCAATTAGCTACCTTTTGATGTAAAATACGTCGAGCCAACTGCCCGCGTTTTTGAGAAATATGGCTCCAAAGTTGAAAAACCCCAGACTTTTGCATTATTTTTTGTGCATAATATTTCCAACTATGATTTCTAACCTACCAGTTGGAGTTTGAAGTTAAAAATTATAGTCTTTACACAACTTTTTGAGTACTTTAGGATTGCGCAGTCCAATTTCGCTTTTGAGTAAAAAAAATTTTTGAACCTCCTTTGGCGCCCCATAGCTCGTCTGCAACCCCCTAGTCATATCTTTTTATTTCAGATTATTGTAGCGCTATCAATTAGCTACGTTTTGGTATAAAGTACGTCGAGCCAGCTGGCCGCGTTTTTGAGAAATATGGCTTCAAAGTTGAAAAACTCCAGACTTTTGCAATTCGGGGGTTTTGAAATTTGAAGCCACATTTCTCAAAAACGCGGGCAGCTGGCTCCACGTGTTTTACACCAAAACGTAGCTAATTGATAGCGCTATAATAATCTGAAATAAAAAGATATGACTAGAGCGGGTTCCAGACGAGCTAGGGGGCGCCAAAGGAGGTCGAAGAAAATTTTTTTACTCAAAAGCGAAATTGGACTGCGTAGTCTTAAAGTACTCAAAAAGTTGTGTAAAAACTATAATTTTTAACTTCAACCTCCAACTGGTAGGTTAGAAATCATAGTTGGAAATTTTATGCACAAAAAATAATGCAAAAGTCAGGGGTTTTTCAAATTTGAAGCCATAGCCCGGCTCGGCCCGCCCAAAATCCGGCCCGGCCCTGTCCGGCCCGTTAATTTTGCTTTGTCTTACTAAATTTTCGGAAATTTCGCCTGAATTTTCAGATTAAAAGCTAAATTTCTGTTAAGCTTTGGAAATGGGCATTTTAAAAGAGCGAATTTTAAATTTATGCCTTCTTTTAATTAGAGTGCGAACTGGTATTGGGTTGTTTTCCAGGAATTGATATTGGGGTTTTTTGTTGGGGTATATATTGTTTATTGGGGTCAATGATGTCATGTCATACACTATGTATGTACATTACATATCCAGGGCAGTGGTTGACACCCTTTTTAAAGCCAGATGCAGAAGCTCAACCCTATAAATCAAAGTGTGCACTTGAATCTAAGCTTGAGCTCTAAATTGAGGCTTAAAATTAAGTTCGTCGGCAGGTGCGGTAAAGGCTTGTGTACGAACGGCACCAAAGCTGAAATTACTGTTAAAATAATTCTGCATATGGTGAATTCATTTGGGGTAATGCTAAGCTAATCAAGGTGTTCTTTTTTGTATTCTGGTGTTCTTTATATATGCCCGACAGGCATCAAAATCGGGCCCGGCCCGGCCCAGGGGGCCTGAAAATGGTGCCCGGCCCGGCCCGGCCTGTCCAAAATCGTTGACGGGCATGCCCGGCCCGTGCACATCTCTACCTCACAGTAAGGTGGATTGGTGTGCAGTGCATTGACACTTTTCCAGCCCTTTTTGTGATTGCTGCGCATCTGATGTGTGAGTTGACACTGTTGTTTGGGCTGAGGGCGCGAGGTAGAGCATGGCTTGCCCCTACAGACTCGCTGGAAGTGACCCTTTTTGCCACAGTTGCTGCAGGTTTGACCTCTGGCGTGGCATCTGGAATCCTTGCTGTCTGCGTGTGATTGATCTCCACAATGCCGGCATCCTCTCTTACTAGTAATCTGATTGTTGGCTGAAGCACTGGGGTGTGGCTGCTGAGGTTTCCGACCTTTTGCACTTGGTCCCTTGCCCCAGTTGCGCTTCTGGTGTGAGGCAGCGCTGATCTGCGATGAGCCTGGTGCCATCTTTGCAGCATCCTTTCTTGCGCTCTCATCTGCCAACGCGAGTTGAGTGAATTTTGCCAAATCTACTGCATCCTGGGCGAGAAATTTCTCCTGTGTGTCCCGACTGTGTAGTCCTCGCACCATCTGAATCGCTAGCAGGTAGTCAATTAGCGTTCGCTCCTCCACGCGTCTGGTTCCCTCCTCAACCGGGAAGGTGCACTGCTGGATCAGGGTCCTGAGTACACGGAGGTAATCAGTGACTGACTCAGTAGATCCTTGTGAGTGCTGCATGAAGTCGAACAGAGCCCTCACTGGGTTGATTGGCCTGTAGAATGTCTCCCGGGCGGCTGTCAGGAATTCCTGGAAGCTGGCATCTGGATCGGCGTTGAACACAGGGTGACTGGCGAATTGAGGCAGCGCAGCTGTCCCCAAAAACGAAAGTAGAAAATCGCTCTTGTCCTTGTCTGTTAATTTCGCCGTGTTGTCCCTTGTTGCGTCCAGTCCAGTTAGGAATGCAGAGAACAGCTGCTCCCAGAGTGGCCATCGAAGAGGGGGGTTGATCATCAGTTGCCTGCCAGTAGGGCTGCGGTGCAGGGATGTGTAGTCGTTTGTTTGACATCGCGGTGGTTGGTGCACGATTTCCGGTTGTTTCCGCATTGTTTCTGGCAGTTTCCACGTTGTTTCAATTTGGCGCCCGGCAGTGCGAAGCTGCGAAGTTGCGGAGCCATGACACTGCGAAGAAATGTTGTCACACTGCGAAGAAACGTCGTCGGTGCAACACTGTGAAGACTTCGGCGCTGTGAAGGCTCCCCCCGGTACGGACATACGGTTCCTCCTCCGGTGCAGACATATGGTTCCTCCTCCGATGTGGATTCTCCCCCGGTACGGACGTACGGTTCCTTCTTCGGTGCGAACGCTGCGAATCCTCCTCCGGTGCGAACGCTGCGAATTCTTCCTCCAGTAGGGATGAGTAGACATGAGCCGACTTCTCCTCCTCCGGCAGGAACGAGTAGGCAAGAGTAGGCGTCTCCTCCTCCGGCAGGAACGAAGTAGGCGCTAGTAGGCGTCTCCTCTTCTGGCAGGAATGAAGATGAGGAGGGGTACAAGTGATTAGATCACAAGTACTGAGACACTCCTCTCCAACCAAATCAGTGAGCAAAAACGCCGACCATTGGTGTTTGCGCGTCCTTCCTCTTCTGAGTTGAGAGCAGCCGCCAACCAGGCGTGCATCCGAAGGTTTGTAGGTGAAGAAATGCCGTCCTCCCTCGGAAATCGTCTTTTTCCTTCTTCCATGATCGCCGAATGCCACCGTTGGTCACCAGTTGTTTTGTTGGTTGTTGGGCTTTGTAGTGGTAGTCGTTGCTTTCTGGAACAGCCGATCAACAACTTTTACCTCCGCCAACAATTAAATAAATAAACAGAAGAATAACTGGCACGACCGCTGACCAGGTAGTCAGACAGAGAGAATGAGCGAGAACAAAGGCGAGCGGCAAAACTCGATCACGCGGTGCCCTAGACGCTACAATTACAGTGTATGGCGCGTATACGATACGGTAGACTAAACATCAATTGGTGTGAACTAACACTGACTGACACAGCTGCAGTTACACACGCCGCCATACACATCAGTTTTAGCACATTTTGCGAGAAAGTCAACTTAGGTATAAGGGAAGGTGTTCAAGCAACTTTTTCCCCCGATCCGGCTGGTGTCGAAATATGTCAAAATAGATGTCAAACGAACACCAACGGTGCATGTTCGAACATCGGGGACCCCCTATAACCTGAGCTGTACCCCCTCAAAGTTGGGTCACCAGCCACTTTTTGACCAACTTTTTTGTCTCACAATCTCAACTCAAACGATCACCATTCTCTCATTTCTCTAGATACAGAATTGGTCTGCACATGGTTCGATAGCTCTAAGGGTGGCATTTCTAGCGCTCTACCCAGGCTTCCGGAACGTACCCAGTTAGCGAGATATTCTCGAAAAACTGAAAGATTTCCGAAAAACACTGGCTCATTTTTTTCCGAAAAATCGTTTTAAGTTCTGCCAGATATGCGTCGTCCGTTCAACATTTTTGATAATGATACAACACTAAAGGCCAAACAAAATTAACATATTTCGGATCCAAATTGTGGTTAGTGGGGGGGGGGGGTGTTTCGTGAATTGAAGACTGTCGAAAAAAATTTTTTTGCTCAGATTCAAACACAAACCAGTCAGTCTGATGCAGGTTGACCTGCTGATTCCGAATATGCACTCGGATCGGCTTTTTTATATTTGATTTGATATTTGATGTTGATGATATTTGATTTGATATTTGATTACAAAATTTCTCGAGTGGCACTCCTCATTAGCATGAGTAAGAAGCGTACTGAAAAGCAGTTTTTCTTATGCAGTTTTTGCTGGTGATTCCGAAAATAACTATATTTTCTCTCTGCGATGCCGATTTTGGAAGATATGGCCATTTTAAGAATTTGCAAGGAAAATGAATGAACTTTGCATGCCATAGCAGTTTGGAAGGTGACTCAGTTCAGACATGTGTTGGGCACAGACCCATGCAATTTGCTTCATCTAATGCAGTTTTTCACGCTGATTCTGAAAATGAGAGCCGTTTTTCAATATGCCCGCTCCCACATGAGTTATTGCCTCCTGGTGCCCTGTCATTTACGTCATAAGTGACTGATCAAGGAAATGCATGAAATGGCTCCTATTACATAGGTGTAGTTTTCTTCTTTGATTCAGAACATGACGCTATTTTTGCGGTACAACCACTGGCTCGTGACTTATGGCCTTCTAAAGTTTTATCAATACCCATGGTTTCTGGTGGGGTCATCTTGAAATAGATAATCATTGTTCCGGCACTTTTAAAGGGAATCTTGTATCAGTAAATAGTCTACTTGACCTATTTTGATCGGCTGATTTCAAAAATTACCCTAGTTTTACCCTGGAAGAACCCAATTTTCTGATACAACCCTCCACAGTTACGACACAACAATACAACTGAATCATAAAAACCAGAGCCTGAAGAAGAGAGGTACCGGAGACTTCCACTTACTATCCCACCCCACTAACATGCATTTCGCGAGAAAGTCAGCTTAGGTGACGAAGAGAGGGGGCAAGGGGGTTCATCTCACCGATCCGGCTAAAATTTCATGAGCATAAACTAGACCACGAACGGTGACCTTCGGCGCATATTAGAAGAAAAACACCCCCCTAGAACCGGAGCTACACCCCCTCAAAGTTGGCTCGCCAGCCGTTTTTTGGCCAATTTTTGGACCTCTAACGACCCAAATTCAAACGTGTGCCGTTTGCGCATTTCTAAACCGACAGCTTTTGCATGCGCACCAATCGATAGCTATTTCAAAATACTTTAAATCCCCTGCTCAACTTTTTCCGTATCGTACCTGGTTACCGAGATATTTTCCGAGATGTACCAAAAATTGCGAAAATTCACCCTCCATTTTTTGCAAATATTCGCCCATAACTCAAGCCACAGAAGCGTGGGCCACCTGGAACTTTCTTCAAAGTTGGCCCATAACTGGCCAAACATAATCCACACAAATTGGTCAAAATCCAAGGGGTGATGCGGGGGGGTTTGGCCCCCGCAAAGGTTTCCGAAAAAAATTTTTGCTCAAAATTAATTTTGAAGTAGTCTATCTGATGCAGTTTAATGAGCTGATTCCGAATATGTGCTGGGTTTGGCTAGGCTCGGCCTGAATCGGGAGATATTCATTCAATGACTAATACAAAGCATGAAAATCTATCTAACATAACAGCCTTACAAAGACCACACGCGATACTAATGCAGACAGCCCGCTAGCAGGTCATAGCCGATTTAGGTATAAATTTGCCGCAAAAGTTTGAACGGTCATATCTTTTGAAGGAGATGTCGTACAGTAAAAAATGGGTCATTTTCGGATGTAGCGAAGAAATCAACATCTAGTAGAACAGAGCCAAAGCAATAATAGCAGCTCTAATCGACGCAGTCCATTTTGAAGGTCAAAACAGAGTGAGAGCTGTAAGTGCAGATTTGCCGCGAAACTTTGAACGGCCATATCTCGGGAAGCAGACCTCCTAGAGCAAAACTGAAGTCATTTTTGGAATCAGTAGGCAAAAGTACATCCGGTGAGCTGGTCGGAAATAAAATTTTGGGCCTGGATAAAAAAAATGATTTTTTGCGCACCACCAAAATTGCACTTTTTTGTAGTAGTGATTTTCAACTGGCCATAACTCACGAACGCGAGGTCGTAGCGCAAAAACGAACTTAGTTTTGAACTCAGCAGGCTAAAATAGGTCTAGAAAACTGCCCCATGACTCGGTTTAGGCTAGCCATCAAAAGATATGCTCACCAGGGGGCATCGATGTTCGGAAATTTGGACTTGAATATCTCCCGATTCAGGCCGAGCCTAGCCAAACCGAGCACATATTCGGAATCAGCTCATTAAACTGCATCAGATAGACTACTTCAAAATTAATTTTGAGCAAAAATTTTTTTTCGGAAACCTTTGAGGGGGCCAACCCCCCCGCAACACCCCTTGGATTTTGACCAATTTGTGTGGATTATGTTTGGCCAGTTATGGGCCAACTTTGAAGAAAGTTCCAGGTGGCCCACCCTTCTGTGGCTTGAGTTATGGGCGAATATTTGCAAAAAATGGAGGGTGAATTTTCGCAATTTTTGGTACATCTCGGAAAATATCTCGGTAACCAGGTACGATACGGAAAAAGTTGAGCAGGGGATTTAAAGTATTTTGAAATAGCTATCGATTGGTGCGCATGCAAAAGCTGTCGGTTTAGAAATGCGCAAACGGCACACGTTTGAATTTGGGTCGTTAGAGGTCCAAAAATTGGCCAAAAAACGGCTGGCGAGCCAACTTTGAGGGGGTGTAGCTCCGGTTCTAGGGGGGTGTTTTTCTTCTAATATGCGCCGAAGGTCACCGTTCGTGGTCTAGTTTATGCTCATAAAATTTTAGCCGGATCGGTGAGATGAACTCCCTTGCCCCCCGTAAGCTGACTTTCTCGCGAAATGCATGTTAATATCCCACTGGGATATTACATGGACCCTTCTTCCGCTTTATATCCCATGGGATATTACTTGGCGGCAATCTTTATGTGAAATTAAATTTGTAATAATTTTCTTCACACATGCATACTGTATCTATGATAAAACATTGTTACGGTTAATATCCCATGCCGTTTCTAGTTAATATTCCATGGCTTTGTCCAGTTAACCCTTTGTAACCATTGGAATCTGTTAACGGAAGAGCAGGTGGCTGCTCGTTCGGTGGGCGTATTTAAGGATAAACTAACAATTAGTAATCGAGGATTGCGGTTTGCGTAAGTGCACTGCCAGCAAACCGCTTTGCACTGGAGCCTCTGACTTTGTCCTGGTCGCCAATTTTGAACATTCTTCTTACTAACAAGTTCGTGTGCAATAAACTTTACTTTACTTTACTCTACTCCTACAGGAGTAGTACTACTTGTTTTTTATTTGAGCCGAAAGTATCGTATAGACCGCCGCGATACATACACAGGAATTTTGTCGACTTAATTCTGGCCAAATTGCGATACTTTTTGGAAAGCATCGCACATATTTTGGCCGCGTTTTGGCCCTATGTAAAAAGTATCGGATCTTCAAAAGTATCGGCGATACTTCTGAAATGTATCGCAGATATGATACTTTAAGTATCGCAAAATGACCAAATGTATCCAAATTTGTATACATTTTTTTGGCCATAGGTTACAATGGATTAATATCCCTGGGATATTAACTGGTGACAATGTTTTCACTTAGAAACGTGATTTTCCGTGTTATATCCCCTGGGATACTAAGTGGAAAACTCCGGTAAGGTCATTTTTGAAATGAGCGGCTCAAAATAGGTCAGGTAGACTATTTACTGATACAAGATTCCCTTTAAAAGTGCCGGAACAATGATTATATATTTCAAGATGACCCCAGCGGAAACCATGGGTATTGATAAAACTTTAGAAGGCCATAAGCACGAGCCAGTGGTTGTACCGCAAAAATAGCGTCATATTCTGAATCAACGAAGAAAACTACACCTAATAGGAGCCATTTCATGCATTTCCTTGATCAGTCACTTATGACGTAAATGACAGGGCACCAGGAGGCAATAACTCATGTGGGAGCGGGCATATTGAAAAACGCCTCTCATTTTCAGAATCAGCGTGAAAAACTGCATTAGATGAAGCAAATTGCATGGGTCTGTGCCCAACACATGTCTGAACTGAGTCACCTTCCAAACTGCTATGGCATGCAAAGTTCATTCATTTTCCTTGCAAATTCTTAAAATGGCCATATCTTCCAAAATCGGCAGCGCAGAGAGAAAATATAGTTATTTTCGGAATCACCAGCAAAAACTGCATAAGAAAAACTGCTTTTCAGCACGCTTCTTACTCATGCTAATGAGGAGTGCCACTCGAGAAATATTGTCTGTCAAGAATTTGGAGGTCAATAACTCCCGAACCAGAAGGAATCCAGCCAACGCGAGTACATATTCGGAATCAGCGGGTCATCCTGCATCAGACTGACTGGTCTGTTTTTGATTCTGAGCAAAAAATTTTTTTTCGACAGTCTTCAAATCGCAAATCACCCCCCCCCCACCAACCACAATTTGTATCCGAAATATGTTAGTTTTGTTTGGCCTTTAGTGTTGTATCATTATCAAAAATGTTGAACGGACGACGCATATCTGGCAGAACTTAAAAGATTTTTCGGAAAAAAAATGAGCTGGTGTTTTTCGGAAATCTTTCAGTTTTTCCAGAATATCTCGCTAACTGGGTACGTTCCGGAAGCCTGGGTAGAGCGCTGGAAAGGCCACCCTTAGAGCTATCGAACCATGTGCAGACCAATTCTGTATGTCGTCAGTCAAAAAGTGGTCCGCTAAGTATGTACAAAGTCGCACTTTTGGACTTGCTTTTGCTCAGTCACCTGACCTGAATCCAATCGAAAATTTGTGGAGATATGTCCAGAGAGACGTTATCAGTAAAGAACCCCTAGATCTGTCCGATCTGGAGACTGCCATCACCGAATTTTGGCTTTGTATTCCCCAGTGTCTGTGCCAGAAGCTAGACAACTCTATGCTCAATCGCTGTGCAGTTGTGGTCAAGTCTTATGGCTTCCCAACAAAGTGCTAGTCGCCTAAATACATATTTCATTCTTGCTTGTTCTTTAGTGTTGCAGGTTGCTCCGTTTTTTTAAAAAATCCATTGGTGCGTCCAAACTTTTGTCCACCCACTTTTCTGGGGTCTTTGGAAAATGGATTCATACTACGGCAACGTGAGGGGGACCGAACACCATATGGTTACAGGTTATGCAGGGCTACTATGCACAAACTTGGCACGCAACTTCATTCTCAAACTGCAAACAGAACAGCTGTTATTAACAGAAAACTGAACATTTTGAGGGTGCGTCCAAACTTTTGGCCGCCACTGTATACATGAACCATGAACCTATCGGAAATTTCCCGATATGTTCAAAACCTGGGCATTTGCAAAAGGAAAATATTGCATAGTGAAATTCAGATGCGCTTCTGTATGCCTATACATACACTGTACGCATTCTGAAATATAATGCGTACCATTGCGTTATGATATGCGTAATGTGTATACGCATAAAACAGTAAATTGCAGTGATTTGAAGTTACTCTGAAAACGCGACAAACGATCTTTTTGGTCAACACTATATGTATTACACTATGATACAAATTTAGGAGAACCTCATCATTTCAGGTCGAGCCGGGATCTTGCTTATTGGTGGTGAGATTCCAAAGTCTATGTTCAACCCTGAAGGAAATCGGATTTGGAGTTCGATGGAATTGTATCACCCAGAGAAACCAAACATTCTGCTTACTGTTCATCTACCATGGCCACTGCGAAGTCATACTACCGAGTTTCTCAATGGAGTTGTATACATTATTGGCGGGACAAAGCCAGACGGGACTGATTTTTCACTACTCGGGGATCCTGTGGCTGATGTGTACAAGTTGGATCCAATCAGCAACCAACTCTCTAAAGCACCGAGTATGCTGGAGAAACGTTTAGGGCACGGGAGCACTATTCTGGATGGAATAATTTATGTGTGTGGGGGGTTCAATGGTCCTCAACACACGCTGTCATCATGTGAGAAATTCGAGCACAACAGATGGCGATATACTGTATCGATGTCAACTTTAAGACAATATCCAGCTCTGATGGCAGTTAACGGAGAAATCTATGCCATCGGAGGATATGAAAGGGTGTGTGTTAAGGGATGGGACCGGTGTAACAACACCTGTACAACAAACATACCATGAGCACTTTTGAAGTTGAATATAACATACTGTATGTATGCCATACTATAATTAGTGGGAAACCCATATTTAGCTTATCCCTTTGTAAATGACCAACGCCATATGGCGTGGTTGGCCAACCTATCGGCAAGCAAAAAAAATGAAAGTGAATGTATCAGAAAGCTGTTTCAGACCTGTCGGAAAGTTGTTTCAGACCTATCGGAAAGCTATTTCAGACCCCCTCGAAATGGCGTTTTCAGCCAGTCGCAAACTCAAAATTTCTTGTTTTAGATGTTCAGATAACGCTTGCAATTGAAATGATTCAAAAAATAACTTTCAGTCTATCTGTTTACTGCACTAAACCAAGACAAACTGAAAACAACCTATCGGAAAGCTGGACCGAACCTATCGGAAAGCTGGACCAAATGTATCAGAAAGCCAGAAACTTCCCGATATGTTCAAAACCTGGTCATTTGCAAAAGGTTAAAATAGCGTCTGGACCTTTTTTGAGTTTTGCAAATTATTTCAAATGACCATCATTCCGTCAGTTTTCAACCGAATGAAGAGATTTTTTATATGTTTCTTACAATTTTTAATAACAATTCTTTTGGCTAACTCCCAGTCTGCTAGCCGTCTGTAGCCTGGAGTTATACGCTTACAAAATGAACTGATCAGATATAAGATTTGAACATAAATATCTCATGAACTCTTCATCGGATTTTTCCCAAGTTTGGTTAACAAATCATTCATGGACTCTAAACCTGCAAGAGATCAACTTTCTAGCAAAAATCTGGTGGATTAAAGATGAAAAATTAGCATTGACAATAATGAGGGTGCTGCCTTCTGAACATAAAGAATGCGTGACTGTGTATAGCCTAATTTAGCTGTTCATTGTGTTGCCTTAGTTGAGGCTAGGCTTCTAAACGAATTGATATCAATATCGAAAGATCGATATACCGACCCAACCTCCAATTACTGTTGTTTGGGTATGGGATTTTCAGGAATTGGTTCGGTATGGGTAGGTATTTTTCGGCATACCCAGGAATCGGTTCGGTATGGGTAGGTATTCGAAAAAATACCGGTATACCGGTATTTATTCGGTATTTCCTGAAAATGTTTTACAAAGTCAAAACAGTGAATTTACTAAGTTCAAGGCCAAAGATTTAGTAATTTCCAAAGGTCAGTGGCCAGAAGCACAGGGAAAACGACTCTTTCCATACGGCTAACGCGATCTGCTAACGCGCGTTAGCAGATCGCGTTAGCTGCGTCTTGTAACCGCGTTAGCTGCATCTTGTATTCGCGTTAGCTGCGTCTTGTAACCGCGTTAGCTGCGTCTTGTCATCGCGTTTAACTATCGTAACGCGGTCCGCGTTTTAAGATCGCGTTAGCACATCGCTAATACGTTAAACGCGCTTCTGCTTAAACACTGCAAAAAGCGGATGCACAAGGAAAACGACTCTTTCCATACGGCTAACGCGATGTGCTAACGCGATTGTTTGCGACGATCTGCTAACGCGCGTTAGCAGATCGCGTTTAACTTCTCAGCAGTGAGAGGCGCCCGGGCGCGTTAGCACATCGCTGATGCGTTAAACGCGATCTTGTTATGTGATTTGCTAACGCGCGTTAGCAGATCGCGTTAGCCGTCTGTAAAGAGTCGTTTTCCCTGTGAAGCTCAAACCTAGACCTGACGAGCAGTGACAAAGTGTGGGGCTATTTTTGTGAATTTTGTTGATTGAAACTTGACTTACTTGACTTAAGTCGCTTGCCCACTGGATAGGGCGTTGCGGAACCTCATCTTTTTCAGCATGTCTCGCCATTGAGCTCTGTTCAGTGGATTGGCGCTCTCGTTTTTCAGATCGTCACGAACATTGTCTTTCCATCTGGTTCGCGGTCTCCCTGCCGGCCTTTTCCATTCTCGTGTGTTTGGTCGGAATTCAAGCAGTTTGTGTGCCAGCGCGTTTGGGTTCATTCGTTTGATATGACCATACCATCTCAGTCGACTAAGTTTGGCTAGCAGTGAGGCATGTGGTTGACCAGTCCGTCTTCTCACTTCTTCATTTCTGATGAAATGGAACCACTGGATTTGCTCAATTTTCCTCAGGCTTTGGTTCAGCTCAGCTGGTTCTCAAGTCCTTTGGTCATTGTCCAGGTTTCTGCAGCATATAGGAGAGATGACAAAATAAGCGCCTGGTACATCTTCATCTTCGTGGTCCTCTTTATGTCGCGTCTCATCCACAGCGGTCTTGTCAGGTTGCTCATTTTTGTTTGGCAGATTGCGATTCTTCGGCAGACATCATCTTGGCAAGATCCGTTACTGGACAACTCTGCTCCAAGATATCTGAATTTTTCTGTGAACTTAACGCTCTGTCCATGTATCCGCAGTTCGTCTGGTTGGTCCATGTGGTCGGGGGCTAGTAGTTCCGTTTTTTGCCAGTTAATCTTCAGGCCCAGTTTTTCAAACTCGTCATTATTGACTGTGTAGAGTCCAATTTCCAGGTCTTCCAAGGAGTCTGTTAGGAGCGCGATGTCATCAGCAAAATCCAAGTCTGTAATTGAATACTCTCCAATACGAAAACCAGAGAGGGCTGGTTGGCTTTGATTCATTACATAGTCAATCACTGTATTGAACAGGGCCGGTGCTAGGACACATCCTTGTCTGACGCCAGTTTGTAGTTCGAATGTTGGTGATTCTCTTCCACTCACTTTGACTGTTGCCTCTGGTTTGCTGTAGATGGTCATAAGGATTCTTTTGAGTTTCGCTGGGATTTGTAGCAGTTCGATTATTCTCCACATTCTCTTCCTGTCGACTGAGTCAAAGGCTTGTTTTAGATCAATGAAGGCAATAAACAGGGGTCGTCGGTATTCTCGGGCTAACTCAATTATCTGTCGCAGGGCAAAAATCTGGTCCACTGTCGATTTTCCAGGTGTGAAGCCAGCTTGTTGCTCTCGTCTCTTGCTAAGTAGGTAAGGCAGTAGTCGGTTTAGGATGACTCTGGCAAATACTTTGCTTGGGGTAGACAACAACGTTATCCCTCTGTAGTTCTGGCAGTCAAGTGGGGAGCCTTTCTTTTTCCATAGTGGTATAATAATTCCTCTGTTCCACTCAGTAGGTATCTTCTCTGCTGTCCAGCACTTGTTGAAAAACTTGGTAAGCTCAGGGATCGTCACTGTTGGTGCACTCTGCAACATATCTGGTGTTATCTTGTCTCCACCTGGGGCTCTTCTGGACTTGGTTTGCTTCACTGCTTGTCTAACCTCTGCATCTGTTATTTCGTCGTCTTCTTGTGGCGCCTTGACTGGTGTTTGTCTATCTAGTTCACTTGGTAGATCAGGGGCAGGTCTGTTTAGTAAGGTGTCGAAGTGTTCTTTCCAGAGTTTGGTAATTTCTTCAGGTTTTCTCAAGATTTCACCTCCTTTGCCTTTTATCGCCTCTTCTTTTGATTGCCTTCCATTTGTCATGAGCCGTAGTTCTCGAAACATTTCGCCTTGATTGTTCTGGCTGGCTGCTGCTTGCAATCTCTCTGCTTTTCTGGTCCAGTAGTTGTTTCTATCCTGTCTTAACTGCAGATTCCGCTCAGTATTCAGCCGTTTGTACTCAACCCGGTCATTCTTCAGCTTGGCGTTTCTTCTTTCCTCTATTAACTTCCAGGCTCTTTCGCTAATCCAGCTTTTCCGAGGTGCTCTCTTCGAATTTACTTGGGTAGCCGCCTGTACAAAGGCTCTTTTCAGGTCAGTCCAGCTCTCTTCAATGTTTTCAGTTTCTCTCAGTGAAGCTGTCCTTGAGTGAAGCTCTGCCATATACTTGTCCCGGGTTTCTAGGTTTGCAAAGTTTATGTTCTGGAAGCTTGCAGGCTGTCTTGGCTTGTAGATTGACTTGGTTGACAACTGAAGCGTCATGGCAACGAGGTGGTGGTCAGAATTGATGTCGGCACTCCTGTACACACGGTACTTGGTGATAGATGATGCGTCTCTTGCTCTGAGTGCTAGGTGGTCTAACTCCTTCTGTACTGATCCATCTGGGCTTTTCCAGGTAAGTCGGTGGATGGTTTTCCTTGGGAAGAAGGTTCCTGGTAGTCGCAGGTCATAGTCAGCCAGCAGTGTGAGCATCCTTGTGGTATTGTCGTTTCCTTTACTGAATTGATTTTGGAACTACTGTACATTAATGATGATTGAAACTACTGTACATTAATGTAGGTCTTCGACATACTGATTTGGTTAATAAGGAGCACTCTGAAGTGAAGAGAGGCCAAAACTACCCTAAAGCATTCTAATAGCAAAGCGGGTAGCGTCAAAGCGGACCAAAACTCCTTGAAATTCGATATTTTGGATTGATATTGTTCATTTTGTGAGTAGAATGAGCATCTCCGTATGTCAGTAAAAGCAAAATTGCAAAGAAAATATTGTGATAAATGGGAATTTTCGATAAAATTACACGAAACTGGATAAAATACCGATTCCCAAATACCTGGGTATTCCCAAAATAACCGGTATACCGGATATCGGTATTTATTAAAATACCCGGGATCGATAGGTATTTATTGGGTAGGTATTCACAAAAAAGCCATTTTTCGGTATGGGTTCGGTATACCCAATCAACAGTACCTACGACATAGCGAAAATAGTGTAAAATACCATATAATTCCGTAACTCTAGACTCATGGTGATCATAACCCTCATGAATCAGTGGAGAAATGGTCTCCTGGATCTTCATCATGGACACCTGTAGCTTCCTTGAATCGTGAATGGGATTTATTTGGCAAAGCGGTGCTGAATGGTAAAATCTTTCTTTGCGGTGATGTTCGTGGCTTCCCCAATTGTCAGTGCTATGACCCGCTCAATAACACTTGGACAGAAATAGCATCAATGAACAGCTGGGACCATTACGGACTGAGTTTAGCGTCGAATGGGACTAATCTGTTTGCTCTGAGTGGTGAAAGCACTTTGGTGGAAATGTACGATCCAAACGAAAACCGATGGTCTGAGCTTAATCGACATCTTCTATTCCGCAGAAAGCTCAGTTCAGCTGTGTTCATTAGTCTGTGAATTTGGAGTTGGTGGTGGCTGTTTGTTTTTACCAGTTTAGTAAATGCAAGCACTTACATTGAATGTATTACAGGTAGACGCTTAACTGAATCTTAGCACATAATCATCGGCAAGTGTTGTAGATGATTCAATATGTACAAGGTGTCCAAAAAACTTGTTTTGGTGCCATTTCCGCAAATTTTCACCAAATTGACTGAAATTTGAAACATCAGCCAAAATAAGGAAAATTAAGTATGCCAAAGTTGGGTGCACCTGGAGTTAGAGATGTATCCCTTGGGCTCGGTGTACAGTTGTCTGTATATATACATATACATTGTTTGTATAATATACAGGGTGTGCCAAAAAAAACTTCCCAGCAGATTTTTTGCTGTAGCAACCGCAAATCTCAACCGATTTGAATGAATACTTTTTTAAATGAAAGATAAATAAATTCTTGAAAGATTGATGCACCGCTTATTAAGATAGCCTTCTTAGTTCCTGAGATATTTGTCCTCAAAGTCAAAACAGAGATTTTGGCAATGAACAAGAGTGATAAAGAACAACCCAGCAGATTTTTTACTTTTGCAACCATGAATCTGAACCGATTTGAATGAACCCTTTTTTGAATGAAAGACTGATAAATTCTTCAAAGATTGGTGCAATTTTTATTGAGATTCACAGTTTAGTTCTTGAGATATTTGCCTTTAAAGTCGAAACAGATTTTGGCAAAGAACAAGAGCGATTCCGTTGCATTTCATAATAAAGCAGATTCCTACTGCTGGGGCTAATGATACTTTAGTGCTGAAGTAAACCGAGTTTCTGTGTCACCTGTAAAGCCTCCAAGAGCCCTTAGCAGTAGCAGGAATCCGTTTTATTACAAAGTGCAGAATAATATAAAAATCCCTCTTGTTCACTGCCAAAATCACTGTTTTGATTTTGAGAGCCAATATCTCAGGAACTAAGCAGAGTACATTAATGAAAATTTCAGCAATCTTTTAAGAATTTATTTATCTTTCATTTGAAAAAGGATTCATTCAAATCGGTTGAAATTTGCGGTTGCTACAGCGAAAAATCTGCTGGGTTGTTTTTTTTTGGCACACCCTGTACATTGTTTTTGGTTTGTACGTACATATACATGTACATATATGTACATATGTATTGGATTTTCCAATATGTTTTATACATATGCAAACGAGCCTAATATGCAAACGGTTTGTATATTTCCGGTTGCATATTTCTAGCGATAGAAAATGGCACTATCTCAACGTTACCTAGGCTCAAAATTTCATACTTCAGGAATTTTTTTGTCCTAATTTGGGTTTTCCTCAACTGGCTATCATTCAGAGAAGTTTAGAACTTCCTTTTAAAGTCAGGCTAGGTAGTTTACGCTTAGTCTACATTGCTTAGGCGTTAGTTTTGTTGAGTTGTGGTTCCGGTGTAGCAGCAGCAAACTGGATGATACCCGGTAGTCTCTAAACAAGGAGCACACACGCCGGGAGGCGCTATTTATGGGCGAAGAAGTTACAGAGATCGATAAGTGATAGAGAAAACCGAAATTAACCGGTCTGTTAGACAGGTTACGATCAATAAAGTAGACGAGGCGAGGTCGGATACACGTTTTATAGCAAATAACAGCGCATTTAGAGCACTACAGAGAAATATCGCCGAACAAATCACAGGAACGTCGCCGGTGGATCGGCACACACAACACACTCTCGTGGCAGCGTGGAGATACACGTCGCATCCGGTTCCTCAGCCAATCAGCGACGAACACGGGCTGGCAAAGTTTGCAATTCAGCGAGCCTTGGCGGTAATTATGAAACAGGAAACGTTAGTGTACACGTCACAGATACAGTCGGTAGAGCCATGGACGCTACAGTTTGTTATGAAACCTTGCGAATCGTTTATTGATTCTTCGCGTTTTCTCATGAAAATGAAGTATTTTGGATTAATTTATCACAAAGGTCAGGTGCTTGCTATCTTTACACTGTAATTTTTTTTCATTGAGGGTTGTGCCAGTTTAGTTTTCTGATTGATTTACTACCGTACACTTGAAGTCTACCTACACCTCTCTATCTGTCTATCTTATGCTTAGAATGTGTTCGTAAGTGTGTTTTTAAGCCTAATTTATCGAAATTTTTTCCCCTGGTCGGGCAGAAGCCCAACTAGGCCTGTTCATATTAATTAAACCGCTTTCTGTGAATCTTACAATTTACGCTCAGAATAGCCACCATTTGAAAAACATTTATGAAGGCTAAAGTTTTACTAATTTAAACTCCTACTCTGCTGCTGTCTGTAATATGTTTAGCGTACATGCTTCAATTCTACTAGGATTTTATAAGAAATAGAATCAGACTGCACTTTCGTATGTGCATATCTTCCTTGTCTAAAACACAGGTACTGTACTACAATTCTATTTTAGACAGGTATTTATCCTCAGGCCTCTGGCTGGGACTTAAGTAACTTATGCCGCCTCTAAAATTAAAGAGAAAAACATACCTTAGTGAAAAAAAGCTGTTCAATGAACTTTCCGAATGTTTCTAAGATTACGCATTACGCATACACATTACGCAAAATACGCATTAGTTTTTGGAATGCGTATACGCAAACGCATACGCATTTGTTTGTAGTTGGAATGCGTATACGCATACGCATACGCATACGCATTTGAAAAATCCGGTATTAAACAACAGTACGCCCAACAAACCGGACTGCAACACAGAGCGGGCTGGGCCGCTATACGGCTACCCTGCAAACGCTAAACGGCTACAGCTACCCTTCAAATGAGGTGTTAAGTCGTAATCGTCTAGAGCTTTACGAAAGCTGCATGTGGACCTACGTACTTTCTACTATGCGATTAGGTAAACTATTCCAGATTGAAATAACTCTCACAGCACAGCAAAGCAGTGTTTTCGCAAATCTAATCTGGCTTTAGGCATTTACATTTTGCACATGTGACCTCGTGTAGAGGTAAGTGGGCATAAACAAAGAAGACCTCAACAGGAACATGCACCAATCCATGCAAAATTTTATATACCATGACAACAGGGTGTCCCAAAAATGACAATATTTCTGTTTGCTGCAATCTTCGCAATTTTTGACTAAATTGTCTGAAATTTGAAACATAAGTGCGAAAAAAGTGGGAATTTTATGTGTGAAATTTTGGTGCATCAGGATTGACCAGGGGCGGGGTCGCACGACGGACTTTTCCAAAATATGATCGTCGTCAAGCGCTTATAACGTTTGAAGGAAAATGGGTACAGAAATGCGCCTCCCACCATTCGACGTGGTTTGCGTCGAGCTTTCAAACACAATAACTTCAGTCTTTCTATGTCTATTGGTTGGCCCGAAATTCAAATTTTTCTGCCTAGCAAAAGTAGGGCCGATGCAACACCTGACAAACGTGCGCACCGTTCTGATGCCCTTTAAACTAGAGGGCTAGCTAATGGCGCATTGCGCAGATAATTGCGTGGGCAATCCAACCGTGCAAGCTGCATTGTTCTGCGGGCTCACACGCCAGAACGGCGACCATTCAAAAATTGGGTCGAAAATGGTGCATTTTCTGACTGCTTTTTTTGACAGCTTTTGACGCCTGTCGCCCACATACTTGCTCTAATCGCAGTGGCTCGCCCACCAAACGATAGCTAACAATCTCAGAATTCCGAAACTGTACTCACATTTCCGTTTCGTACCTGTTTTATGCCACTTTTTGCCCAGAAACTGCGCATTGATCAGCAACCCTAAATTATAACTCCAGAAAACATGCAAATTTCGGAGAACTAAGGAGGAAATTTCAACATGTCTTGAATACGATTTGTAGAGCGGACTGAGAGCTTTCGATCGGTATAGCGCATGCATGACCTCCCACCCAGCATAAAATTTTTTTCTGAGGTCTTCTGCATTTTTGCATTTTGTTCGTTTTTTATCATCGATTTTACTGGGTTTTCGGCACATAACTCGTTTGTATGAGCACGTAGGGCAATGGGCGTGCTACCAAACGATGGCCCACGTCCGTGCGCATTCGGCGGTGTGCAACACGGCAGGGTCCGATCACTGTCCGGGGTGCGCCTGACCGAAATGTTCCGCCTGTCTGGATTTTTCCACTACCTCTTGGCAGTATTTCTGGTAAGCTAAGCTAATAATTGAACACTGCGCGTCAATTTGCCAATAGAATGATTGGTTTGATGCTAAGTATTCCGAAAATGTGATTATCGTTCCGTTTCGTAGCTGTTTCACGCACTTTTCCCACGATATGCTGCCCTGGTCTCAAAACAGTCACCGCGAACATTAAGGAAATGCGCCGAATTTTGGAGAAATGAATAGAAAATTTAAAAATGTGGCCAATAGGAAGTGCAATTATTTCAGAATCCTTGTGATTGATGGTGATTTTGAAATATCATCCGCCTGTTGCTTCAAAAACAGAACAGTCCATATCATGCATATTTCAGGGTTTAGTTAGCAATTGTTCAATTGCAGGATTTTGATGTATTCTGGGTTGATGTTGCTGTCTGTCGAAGGATTATTGTCTGTATTGTTTCACTTTCGTTTGGTTGTGTTGATTTGTTATAAACTCTTACTAAAGTTGTGCTGTGTGAGCGGACAGCAACATCAACCCAGAACACATCAGATTAGTTGGCTAGTTTGTGACAATCCAGAAAACTGGCTTGCAGAGTTGCATAGTACTGTTGCTAAGTAAATTTATTTGAAATATAATTAAATTATAATTTACTTACCACATGCCCAGAGAAATATAATTAAATTAAAATTTACTTACCATATCTGAGAGAAATTTAATTTAATTATAATTTACTTACCACATTTAATTAAATTAAGTACATTAAGTATATTTAAAATAGGCCTGATTTTGGCGGCTAACTTCTTCAGCTTTGCTTCCAAATAAGCAAGGATGCTATAACAGTTATCTAGAATGAAAACCAAACGAGGATGTCACATGTTTAAGCCAAGAACAGACATGGACAAAGGGAGCTGAGGGTGAGCGGGTTTACCGTCTCAGGCCCTGACCTAAAGCCCCTCAGGCTACCAGGACCTAAAGTCTGACCTAAAGCCCTTCAGGATTTTTTGGAAGAATATTATGATAAAAGTATGCCTAGGCTAGGTGTGAATGCTTATTTCATTCAATGTACTTAAACGAAAAATAAGCCAAAAACCTTAATCGGACTTTTTGGCTTACCAATCTCTCAACTCCCCATCAGGCGCCGCTATACTCTCCAGGCAGCTCCCTCAGAATTTGAAAATTTATCATCCCTCAGTCGAAATGATAGCCCATGTCTGTCAACAGTAATAATGACAGTTGGTCAGAATTAGAACCTCAATCTCAAGAGGCTTTCCAGTTAGTTTCTGCTTACATCCAGAACAGACAGTGCCTGTGAGACTGAACATATGTTATCGCATAGCAAAACTGGCTGAAAAGTACCTAATATCCACTCTTAGCTTGGCGGATAGTAGCGTGTTTTGTAGGAGATTAAGAGAAACAAGCACAAAGACGAAAGGCGGTGGGCGGGCGGGCGGAAAATTGTACCGTAAGTATGGTTTGCCATTGAAATGTATAGATACTGAAAGCAGACACTCACGCAGCACTTGCATGGTGCCAAAAAGGTTCAGCAATAGCTAGGCGTGTGTAAGTAAATTAAGTATATTTTAAGTAAATTAAGTAAATTATTTTTGGTAAGTATAATTTACAAATTATAATTATAATTAACTTTCCCTGTTTTCGTAGAAATTTAATTTAATTATAATTTACTTACCAAATAATTTACTTGTATTAGTAAATTTTTAAAAAATATAATTAAAATTATAATTATAATTTACTTAGCAACAGTATTGCATAGCACGCATTTGCAGATTATCAAACAAATCAACACTACCTTTGTATGCTTGGTAGACAACGGATTCAAAGGTGTCTGGGTACTGTAGGACACACCTTGTAAACCCATTCCGGATCTGCTGCTCAGCAGCGCGAGTATTTTCATTGATTTCCTCCGTGTTTGCATGCAGCAAACAGTGGCACTTTTTCAAAATCAAGCAAAGTCTGTGTCTAAACAACAACTGAAGCCTGTCACACGGCACACGCAGCCCAGACCATGCACACGTGTGGTACATCGCTTAGTACCGGAGATTTACGCATTTTTACGGTTCGCAACTAAATATTATATAAATTCCTTTCATTTTTTGCTCTTTAGAAGACAAACAACCCTTTTCTCTAAAACTGTGAACTGATAACAGGTGTCAGAATACATGTAACAGGGGGTCTGCCCCCACCCGAGTTAGGCCAGACCCCTCGGATGGGAACCCCCTCCCGAGACGATTTTCCCGAGCCCCCTCCGATTTTGCTGGCAGATAATTTTTTGAGCAAATTTTAGCGATTTTTTGCGATTTCAGACACAAAAAATTGAAAAATTGCCTGCAAAACAGGATTTTTTAGCTGTATCTCAGCCCAAATGAGCGATTTTTGGCGATTTTTAGCCAAACATCCCCCCGCCGGCACCAGACCCCCCCCTTCGGCGGATGACCTGTTACATGTACTGTATGGGTTGTCAGTCAGCAAATCTCTGCTTGATGCAAGGCAAATTAAACAGTTTGGTCAGGGTGAAAGAAAATTATGACATACAGTACAATACCTCTCTTATGGAGCAAAGAAGAACAAGAGAAAAATAAAAAACTACTTTGATTTTACTCCAAACTAAACCGGGTATTTGCCTATTTTTGCGCTGTCTTTCCGAAAGATGCTTTTTACATTGAAATTTTTGAAAATTAAACAATTCTGGGTTAATTTGTAGCAGTTAACTATACTGTTTATTTCAAAGTAAACACTTTGTGCACTCAGTCAAAGTCATTTTTGACTGACACTTGGTGACTGAAGGTTATAAATCGCTGAGAACGTCAATTTTGCCATGTCTCAAAAAGTAGTCAAAGTAGACAAACCGGTGGCCATGGTAGTCAAACGGTTTGACTACAATATAGTCAAATTTGACTACCTTGGTATTGTACTCAAACGAGTGGTAGTCATAGTCATAATCAAACGGAAATTTTGGTATTGTAACAACACTAACTTCACTGCAATGGCGCATTTGTCCATGTTCAGCCTTAAGTTGACTTTATCCAGACGCTGAATAACTGCCCGTAAATTGGCATCGTGTTCCTGTCTGGTCACACCATAGATGAGGATGTGATCAATGTAGGCGTCACAGTTTGGCAATCCAGCCTACTGTTGTTTAACACCGGATTTTTTAAATGCGTATGCGTATGTGTATACGCATTCCAATTACAAATGCGTATTAGTTTGCGTATACGCATTCCAATTACAAATGCGTATTAGTTTGCGTATACGCATTCCAAAACTTTACGGTCTCATCTTACGGTAGTCACTTGATTTCCGGGAAAAATTACCGGGTTCACATGGCATACGGTCGGCCCATTAATTTTTTACAATAATCTGAAACGTCAACCAGGATTTGCAAAGAACTCTTCCAAATACTGTATCAGTTTAATCACAGCTTGCGGTCTTTCACTCAGCTCAGACGTGCAAATACTCAATAAGCTAGCGCACATGTTAGCTTTTAATCAAGCTAATTTTCAGTCCAAAGAAGGTACAACAACACGCCCTTCCATTTGCTTTGCATCGATTTGCGTTAGTTTAGTCAGCTGCAGGACCAAGCCGACACAGAAATGTCCAATAATTGTTCTTTGTTCTCCAGTCGTAACCTAACTTTACGTGGTCTCCTAACCATACAGAGGAAACTGTTTGAATTCCCGCCAATCTTGCCAGCAATTCTGTTGTGCTTCGTTGTCAACTTCTGCTTTGTTCATTTGGCTTTAATTGGTCTGAGAAACAAACTTCTGGCCACTAAACCCTACCTATTTTTGGTTAATCGTTCCGTTGCCAATCTAATAATTGTTGTGGCATTTGGATTTGCTTACTTCGGTGGCAAAGATCTGGATACTGCGTCTGCATTCTTCTGCGTGATTCACATTGGAACTATAATGGTGTCACTGACTTATTACTTTTTGTCTGTGCTGAAATTCACAGCGGTGTTGAGGCCTCTGTTTTACAAGGCCAATGTTTCGACGAGAAAGTGTATTATGGTTTTGATAGGGATTTGGAGTTTTTCTATTCTTTCGCAGGTGTTAACCAGTCACATAACTCGGAAAACAGTTGTAGAGGAGCACTTTTGTGATTTGGTGACCTGCTTCTTTGCGCTGAGACTCTGCTGGATTACTTTCACCCTCCTGGTTTACTGCTCTATCCTTGTAATTCATTTGGCAACACTGGTGGCAGTGATCAGGGCAACTGGAACTGTTATGGTATGTCTACTGACATACTTGCACGGACTGACTGACCAACAGATTGACCAACAAACGTACTCAACGACCACGCAAATAACAAACCTCTGACCGACCGACCCGACCTGACCCGACTCGACCTGACCCGACTCGACTCGACTCGACTCGACTCGACTCGACTCGACTCGACTCGACTCGACTCGACTCGACCCGACTCGACCCAACCCGGCCCGGCCCGGCCCGGCCCGACCCGACCCGACCCGACCCGACCCGACCCGACCCGACCCGACCCGACCCGACCCGACCCGACCCGATCCGACCCGACCCGACCCGACCCGACCCGACCCGACCCGACCCGACCCGACCCGACCCGACCCGACCCGACCCGACCCGACCCGACCCGACCCGACCCGACCCGACCCGCCCGACCGACCGACCAACCGACCGACCGACCGACCGACCGACCGAGCAATATAGCACAAAATATAACCTCAAAGCATAAACCACTAACGATGCTATGAACTGGAATCCATTTTGTATCTAAGAAATGCAGACAAATCAATCAAACGAACAACAAACCACAGCACATTCCATTTCAGAGCAATCAACCAGATGGTCAGGGTCTTGCGCACTACTGGAAACTAGCGATTGGGATTGATGTAGTGCTACTGTTTTATCTTCCACCAACCTGTCTGGAAGCAGCTGCATTGTACTCGGCGTTCTACACCGATGATATATGCCATGACGACCCTGCAACCTGGGATTCTCTCTTTCTCCTAAATATGGCAGGGCTGATTTGGATGATTGCCATGACTGTGGACCCTCTGCTTAATGGTCTGACTGACCAGAGCTTTCGGAGGTTGGTCACTCGTGTGTGGAACAGAAATAGATCTAGAGCAGATACTGCGTCTTCATTGGTTCGAAATAGAACTGTCAGAACTACAGTTCAGTATGGCACCACCACCGTCAACAATGATCTCACAGAAACTATGCTTTAACTAAGTTACGTAGCTTTGCATGTTTGTTACTGCTTTATATTGTTAGAAAACCGTTTGAATATTAGTATGAAGCTTCTGTTGCAACCGCCAGATTGCGAACCGATCGATCTGTATCGATTATTAATTAAACCGGTCGCTCCAACGTTTCATAGGCACACATCGTAGTTGTTGTTTTTTACTGTTGGTAATTACCCAATTCATAAGGTAAATCATCTCCAACCTTTAAAGGTTTGTCCAACTTTTTCGAAAGATCTCATTTTGAGATCGATCTAGATAGTCTGCTAGCCGCAAGATTTACGCAGATGTCCTTGCGAGCAAACAAAAACAAACCAAAACGTCTGGCCGGAAAACTTTAAACCCCACTTAACACTTTTTACTCCAAATCTTCGCTCATCACTCACCGGCGACTAGATTGATAGGAAAGCTCGGGCAGTTTGTCAGTTTACTAAAACACCTGTCGTTGTAAACAGACGCAGTCGGCCGATACTCCGGCGCTCTTCTAAGCGGCCACTTGGCGGCGGCTCTTAGCCCCGAGGCAATGGGCGATAAAATCTCTTAAATAGATCCTTTTTGAAGCACCGCAAATGGCCGAAAAAGTAGAATTGGACGTCGGTGGCTTACTCTTCTCAACCACCGTGGCTAGCCTTATTTCCGTACCAGACAGCTACTTCCACGACTTGTTTTCGTCTGGAGAGTGGAAGACAAAGCTGGACAAAAATGACAGACTGTTTGTGGATTGCGATGGCAAGGCCTTTCAGTATATACTGGACTTTCTTCGTAACGGAAATAGAGTGGTGCTACCGACCGATGTTGAAATGAGAGCAAAGGTGGGCAGAGATGCTGAGAATTTCCGACTGACACCTTTGGTACAGCTGCTTCGAAATTGCCGAACCTCAATTGAGGATAGTTTGACAGTTCTGTTCCTGCCTAATAACGCCAAAACTGAGCCATGTCCCTACTTGGAAAATGGAGAGAAATGTTCTTGGTGTGTGGGGCCGGAGAAGGAAGTGACATTGGAATGCACATTGGGACTGTTGAAACGACTCCCAGGTAGCAGATCTCTAAAACTTCAACTGAAGTTCCTAGTTTTCAGGCAACTGGTTTGACCGAACCTTCAGTTCCAACTCAGAGAGACCTCCACAAGATGAACAAGGCCGGTTTGTGGTAAAACGCGACAACTACACATACTCGGTGTTGGTGGCCGATTTCGTAGTTCGCGGCAAACCCGCTCTCATGTACGTGGACATGATTGGCAAGATAACTGACTGGCATTGTGACGAAAAAGGCTGCTTTGACTTTAGTAAACTTGAAGAGGAGGCCCTGTTCTTTGAGGTGCCTCAGGTTTTAGATGTTTGTGCTGATTTAGAAGCTAGTGTATTGCAGCAGTTGGTGCACTTAGAGAAAACTTGTTGATTTGTAGTGATGGTGTTTGACTATTAAAAATGGTCAAACTAATAATAATAATAATTCATGACAACAGTGAAACATGACAACACTATCACAAATTAATGCTATCAGTGGAATTCAATTGCTTTGCCAATTCCAATGCCCAGGTAGGCACTGTTTCCTCTGGTTTCTTGAATTGGACCAGTAACACAACGTATGAAATGACAAGAGAAATCATCTACAAAACGAAATGAAAGTTTAAGCAGAATGAATGAAAAATAGATCACCGAAAACATGAACGATTTAGTGATTGTGATTATTCCCCAAATGCTGATGCCAATTGCGGAGCCACTGAGCTTCATACAAAACGAATTCAAAACTCCATGGACCTGAAACAAGTATATAAATGTTCAATCTGTGTAAAGCATCAAGACTTGGGGGTCATAAGGAATCCACAGTTTTGTCTCCTTGTACAACAATGAACATGGCTTGTGTATCTAAAATAACGTTCTCATGTCTATCTTTCGTGCACTTGGAAAATCAAATCAAACCTCTTCATGAACAAAAGCAGGAGTGAAGATCAAAGTCAAGCAGGCAAAAGTTTGGATAGCCTGGTTGATCAACAATTTCACACCTAAAGTCATGGCAACTGAACCACCAGAGATTATCAGAAAATAAGCCTGCAGTATGATCAGGGGAACTCCAAACAACAACTGCACAAATATGAACCGATCAAACATGCAATTCAAGTGGTCAACCAACTCGCATAACTTAGCATGCTCTGAAATATACTTTTCCAATAATGGAATTGTCCTAAATCTGGACAGATCCTGGCTAAATTTCTCATTGAAACGCGCTAACAGAAAATAGCAGCATTTGATGGCAACTGAGTATTGAAGAGAAATTATCAGCCATAGACAGGGAGCCCACATAATGGAGAAACAGACTGGAAAAACTAGAAGCAATGGAACAGAATGAATTGAATTGATCACATGATTGTGAATTTGATGAGTTTCCGAATCTCCAATCACTGTTGAAGCTGAGAAAGCACCGCCTAAAAGCAAACTTCAAAGGTCAGCGCGCAACATCACCTCATGTCATGTCACATCATGTCGCATTATGTCATGTCATCTTGAATCATGTCATAACACATCATCTCACATTATGTCATGTCATCTTGAATCATGTCATGTCACATTACATTGATTATGTTTTGTCATCTTGTATCATGCCATGACATGTCGTACTATGTCAGGTCATGTCATATCATGTCATGTCACATCATGTCACATTATGTCATCTCATCTTGTATCACGTCATAACATCTCATACTTTGCACTGTCATGTCATATCATGTCACGTCACATAATGTCCCTTTATGTCATGTCATCTTGTATCATATCATGACATGTCATACTATATATGTAATGTCGTATCATGTCATGTCATGTCACTCCAGGTGCAAATCGAACTGAGTCCAGCCTGGTTGATTATCTCAGTGAACACTTACCGATAGCAGGAACAGCCAATGCCATCAACATTCCAGTGTAGCCGAAAAGGAATGTCCGTTTGAGTTTGAAGCTGCTGAGCAGATAACAAGAGTCACATCGATGCAGCAACTCGAGTAGAGTTTCAAACTTTCCTGTGTACTGCCAATTAATGGCAAAGCAAATGGCCGCGAAACTCTGATTCAACCACAAATACAGAATAGCTAAGCTGGTACCTTCTGGATCCTGAATCAGGCCCTTGTTGGGCCAGTCGAATTTGCATATTAGAACTGTTAACCCCACCCAGCCGAAAAGAATTAAAGAAAGAGTAGGAATAAAGCGAAAGAAAGCAAGAACTTTTTGTTTGGTGCTGGACAATTTCTCTTGTGGTGGTAGATAGCAGAACAATATCTTAAGGATTAGTGTAATGGGACGGAATAAATGGTAAACATCTTCGTTAGTCATAGCTCAATCAAATACTAGGACAAGATGAAAGGAGAAACCTGCTATTCGCTTTCATTAACAACCGACTAAGGAAAGCCAAATGAGTGAGTGTTTTCAGGTTAATTAATTACGATTTTAGCTAGCGAAAACATTCTATAAAAGCACATTTATCATTTCAGACATCAATAAAATAATAATGCAATCTTTGAGAAATTATAGCCTAGGATAGGAGGATCTGCTTTTTGTAGTCACTAGACGCCATTGCGCGCTTCGCGCGCATAAGAAAGTTGATTGTGATACAGGCGTATGTAATGTGATACATCCACTTATAAATGTTTTTGGGTTCCTACGTAGTCCAGCTACATTAAGAGTGGCCACAGTAAGCACTTCCATTAGTGTTTTGACAGTTTAGACACAGAACTACTACTATCTTCTTCTGTAAGCCCTCGCTTCATGCCTCCTTTCTTAGCATCTCTAGCAGCTTTCGCCTCAGCTGGATAGTCAGTCATCAGTCTCCTCCATAGGTGAGTGAGCAGGTCACCGAAAACGTTGAGACCAGTCCACTGTTCTGGAATGTTGTTCTTGGGGTCTCCAAGTCTAAAGCCGCTACCCCAGAGCTGGTCTGAGCAAGCTTCTACAAGCCTGGTACCACAGGTCGTGAACAGCTGATGGCGCAGTTCTGGATTCTGCCGATACTTTGTTTCATTGGCCTCCTCTAGCTGCTTTTCAGCAAACTCGTACCAGTGCTGAGTGTTGTGTGGCCAACGAATCTGCTCCCCTAGTCTCTTTACAGCAGCTGCATCTTCTGTTTCTTTCATCTGTCTAACCACTTTCTGGGTGCCACACTTTCTAGCCTTTTGCACAAAGAGGTACTGTTCAGTGGAGCTGTAAGTCTCTCCATCAACAGTAAACTTGCAAGGATGGTGGTTGGAGAAGACGAATTTCTTAGTGAAGAAGATGGTCACATTGGCACCATACTCTGTGTGCAAACGGTCCTTAAGCTGTTGCTTTTCTGGAGGCAGCGTCACTGCTGTACTCCTAGCTACTTTGCTGTAGCTTCCTTTCGGTAGCCTTTGAGTTTCTGTGTGCTCCACCACCTGCTCTGTGGCCTCTTGTTCAGGGACTTCATCGATCATAACTGTGACCACATCGTCAGTGGTCTCTGCCTCTGGAGGTGGGCAGTGTTGGCTATCGTGCCCCTTCTGGAAGCACTTCTTGCACCACCATTGCATGCCCCAGTACCAGATGTTTGTTTATCTTTCTCCTTTTGACCATTGTTGACTGATACCAGGCGAACCCTGGTATTTCTAGTTCTCTGGGGGCCTCTGCTTGCACTGATCTGCCTGTGGTGCAAATCGTTGTGTTGGGATAACTCAGCCAGCGAAACTCTCCAGCAGGCTTGACTCCCTTCTCCTTTAGCCAGTCAGCTATGTTGACCTCAGTCTCATACACTGGGATGCCATACAGGCAGAGCACCAGTGTTTTCGTTGAGCAAAGTTCAAAGGGCAGGATGCCATACAGGCAGAGCACCAGTGTTTTCGTTGAGCAAAGTTCAAAGGGCAGTTCAGGTTGAAAGAGTTGTTCATTGATGCACAATTGTTTCTCTAGTACAGTGTCTCTAGCTGCCTTGCTGGCATAGCTCAGTTTCAGTGCATTACGCACTCTGTAAAGAAACTGAGGGTGCAGGTCAGGAGTGTTTTCTAGTCCAATAGACTGTGCAACAGCCGCGATGGACAGACCATCGATGCTGCTTCTAGCTGTATTGATGTACAGTGTTCTCTCCTTTATGCTTGAGATCGCATTCTCAGAGGCATCTTGTTCATCTTGTACGTGTCCTTGTTCTTGCAGTTGCTCTGCAGTGCTCTCGAGCGCCATCGAATCAGCTCCAGTCACAGAAGCCTCAAAAAAGGCGTGTAGGAGCAAAACGAACTCTGCAGCTCAGTGTTGCACTGTTGCCTGAGGTGTTGATGGGGATCTTTGGCGCGAGCAACCTCTCATACTCCAGGCGATCCACTGTGCCTGCCAAGTATACCCCACAGGGGACCCTGGCCCAAAAAGTATAATGCTGTGGTAGCGTGTGGGTAACAGTGCTTCACAACAAGTTACTCTTGGGTAAAAACCATTGAATTGTACACTGCCCTGTGTCAACACTGAATATGATACATTGATACACCTGCCGAACTGGTTATCCACATCGCCAACTGCCATGCATGCGCGCCGCACAGCGGTGCATACTCCAGGCGATCCACTGTGCCTGCCAAGTATACCCCACAGGGGACCCTGGCCCAAAAAGTATAATGCTGTGGTAGCGTGTGGGTAACAGTGCTTCACAACAAGTTACTCTTGGGTAAAAACCATTGAATTGTACGCTGCCCTGTGTCAACACTGAATATGATACACCTGCCGAACTGGTTATCCACGTCGCCAACTGCCATGCGCGTGTAATCTTGTACGTGTCCTTGTTCTTGCAGTTGCTCTGCAGTGCTCTCGAGCGCCATCGAATCAGCTCCAGTCACAGAAGCCTAAAAAAAGGCGTGTAGGAGCGAAACGAACTCTGCAGCTCAGTGTTGCCTGAGGTGTTGATGGGGATCTGCAGTGCTCTCGAGCGCCATCGAATCAGCTCCAGTCACAGAAGCCTCAAAAAAGGCGTGTAGGAGCGAAACGAACTCTGCAGCTCAGTGTTGCCTGAGGTGTTGATGGGGATCTGCAGTGCTCTCGAGCGCCATCGAATCAGCTCCAGTCACAGAAGCCTCAAAAAAGGCGTGTAGGAGCGAAACGAACTCTGCAGCTCAGTGTTGCCTGAGGTGTTGATGGGGATCTGCAGTGCTCTCGAGCGCCATCGAATCAGCTCCAGTCACAGAAGCCTCAAAAAAGGCGTGTAGGAGCAAAACGAACTCTGCAGCTCAGTGTTGCCTGAGGTGTTGATGGGGATCTTCGGCGCGAGCAACCTCGCATACTCCAGGCGATCCGCTGTGCCTGCCAAGTATACCCAACAGGGGACCCTGGCCCAAAAAGTATAATGCTGTGGTAGCGTGTGGGTAACAGTGCTTCACCTCTTGGGTAAAAGCATTGAATTGTACGCTGCCCTGCCTCAACACTGAATATGATACATTGATACACCTGCCGAACGGGTTATCCACGTCGCCAACTGCCATGCATGCGCGCCGCACAGCGGTGCTTCGCAGAAACTGCCCAAAGTTGATTTGAAAGAAATCATTAATTTAATAATTAGATATTAACGGAATTCCGATGCTAAATAGCAGTCCCAAAATTGTGTCAGCCTCTCATTGCGAAAAGATCGAGAAAATCGCCGAAAATACCAGGAAAAATCGCTCTCAAAGCTTAAAAACGAACGTTCCGTACAAACAAACAAACAGACAGACAGACAGACAGACACCACGCGTTGCCATTTATAAGTGGATAGCCACTAATGGTGATTGGTCATTATAATTTTGGACATAGTCTTCACTGTTACTAACGATGGCTGGCCTGCTCTTCTTAATCCTTGTACCGCTCGCATTAGGTAAAAAAATCTGCATCCACATGAGCTAATAATAAGTTCTTGGTTTAGGCTGCGATCCTGGCGCCCTAGTTCCTCCATCAGATGGCCGCATTGTCATCAGCGAAACAAAGGCAAAGGTTGTTTGTCAACCTGGACACATTCCAAGAAATGGCGCACCATTTACCCATTGTATAAACGGACAATGGGATCAGAAAATTGCTACACACTGCATAGCTAACAGTAAATGTTGTTTACTATATTTGTTCCTGTAATTGGGCAAAGTGTAGTCTAGGTTAATTTAGAGTGCCAAACTAAACACTTGCCTGCCAACTATCAATACATCTTCCACTTCGACAATGCCGAAGTCCAGCCTGCAGAATCTCATGAACACGAAACCATAGCTTCAGCAATTTGTCACAATGGGTACAATGACATGTCTGTATTGTCAGACGATTCAGATGTTGCCTGTAAAACTGAGGGAGAGAAAATTTACTGTCAACCGGTTGCAAAACAGACAAAAGACTTCTTTTGCCACTTTGGTACTTGGGTTGGCAAGAGAATCAACAAAGCCTGCGCACAGATCGACACAGGTAATCATAATTAAAATTCATTTTGCTAGAAAGACAGCTTAGGTGTCAAAGAGAGGCGGCAATTAGGGTCATCTCACGGATTTGGCTCTTATTAAGATATGTCTAAATAGAGCTGAATCGATGACGACCGGTTCATGACCGGCCACCAGCAACCCCCAAGTACCGGAGCTACACACCCTCAAAATTCGGTCGGTAGGGATTTTTAGGGCCATTTTTTGGTGTCTGACAGACAGCCTCCATTCAAACGATCACAATTCACTGCTTTCTTCAGCTAGAGTACGACTCGCACATAACTTTGTAGCTGGTTCAATGGCCTTTCCAGTTCTTGTACTCCCGTTTCCATAACTGGTTATTAGTAGGCTGACTAGTACGAAATTGCTGAAAAATGCGACTCCGTTTTTCGGCGAAAAATCGTTTTAACTTTTTCGGGAAAGGCCCTCCCGAGCTAATGTTTTAACAAAAGTTAGACCACAGTTGGCCAAACAAAATTAGCATACTCAATTCAGTCGCATGTACAGTAGGGTACAGAGCCATCAAATTTATATCACCTAATACAATTTTTTGCCGCTGATTACGAAAATGACATCTGTTTTTCAATCTGATCGGGTACTTATACCATGGTACTCAGACAAGAAGTTACCTGATATGTCGAAGCGCAAAAAATATGGTGACATTCGGAATGAGTGGAGAAAATTGCACCAGATAGATAGGCACCACGTTATGCTGATTTGACAGGTAACTGCTTGTCTGAGTATCAGGGCATAAAAATTACATAAGTGGCTCGGAAGCGGTCAGATTGAAAAACAAATGTCATTTTCGTAATCAGCGCCAAAAATTGCATTAGATGATACAAATTTCAATTCTCTGCACCGTACACGTCACTGAATTGAGTTACATTTCAAACCAGCATGTTATAACAAGTGCAGCCCTGCCAGCACAGTTGGTTGAGCGGTTAGGCCACCGACTGCTGTGTGCGTGTGTAGCGAGGCGACTGCACATGTTCACCCCCTCAAAGCGTCTAGTGTTTGTCGCAAAGAAAGTTATAACGATTGTTCGACAAAAAACGGAATGGCATTTTTCGACAATTTCGTAGTTGTCAGTCAATATATCGCTAACCAGCTTTGATTTGGAAATGGCAGTACCAGAATATGAAAGTCCATTGGATCAGCTACAAAACCATATTTGACTCGTAACTCTAGCGTAAGAAACGAGTGAATGGTGACTGTTTGAAAGGAGGTTATCACAAGCCAGAAAATCACACCAAAAATTGCTGCCAATCCAAATTTGAGGGGTGTAGCTCCGGTTCCAGGGGGTTGCTTGTGGCTGGGCATGCACCGTTGGTCTTGGTTGGTCAAAGCTGACTTTCTCGCATCTTAATTGCTCTAACGAAAAATTAGCAAACTTCTTAAGCAATCATGACTGAGTATTGCAAAGGAAAGTCAGTATCTGGTACAGCCATATTTTCTCACGGTTCATGTCATCTGGTTTTGCAAGGAACAACGTCAAACTACTGGGATCTGACTTCAGCCTGTCGCTCCTCCAGCCATCCAAAGGCTCACTTGTGTGTTTGGCCAACAATCGCCATGAAAAACAAACTCATGGCGTACAGAGTATGGAAGATCTACCAAAAAACGTATGTCAAATCTTATTTCAGGGAACTTACATAGGCATGTACCAGAGTTCAAAGGCCGCTGAGCCCGCCGGTAACTGGGTATGGCAAGATGGAAACTCAAGTTTGAGCTGGCCAGCCAAGTACATTCAGTGGAGGGTTGGCGAACCGAATGACAAAGACAACTCTGGCCGAAAACCAGCCGATTTTGCGTTTCCTGGAGGCGGTGGAGCTAACGTTTTCTACGATCATCCGCATGGAATGGGCAGCGGCAAAGCTTGCTGTCAATTTTCAAGTCGCAATACAAATGTGTATAAAATTTGTTCTGTAGCAACTCTGTTTCAGCGGGCTCGCACAGCTTTCAGCTGTCCACCGGCAAAAGGGTGGGCAACCAGGAGGTCACCTTCAAGCAGTTGAATGCGACTGACGTCAGTGTGTGTGCAGCGGAGTGTGTCAAGTATTCAGTGTGCATGTCGCTGAGCTTTAATAAGAAGGAATCGAGTTGTGAGATGCATATGATGGACACCACTGATGCTAGAATTGGTTTAATCGATGACACTGATTTTGAATACTATGAAGTTATTGGTTGAGCATAGTTTCATGTCAACTAAGCACAGTGTTAGCAGTTTCTACTACTCATCTGAGAGTGACCTGATAGGGTTATGGATATTGGAGTTCTTTTTCTATGTATGAATGTATGTATGAAAAATCTAGGTAAGTAAAAAACGTTCGGTGTAAAAAACATTACACCATTGTTGCTTCATTTCATCGTTCTATTCTAACTAACTAAATAGCAGAGGAAAACATGTTTCCTTAGGGCAGAACCAAGAGATCACTTATGCCAGAGGCATCTATGTTTTCCAGCTTTTGGTGGCCTGGGTGGAGCTTTGTGCCGACGACCAACTCTTCGCGGCAAGAAACTTGCCGCGCCAAGTTGATGAGCGCACGACCTCGCGCACAGTGGCTTAGCGGCCTAAACCACTACACCGACTGTGCCGGCCTCCGTCAGTTGGTGATCGGGAACAAAAACGTGCTGAGCCAACATACTACGAATATCCAATGGGTTGCGATCTGCCGTCATTATGAGACCAGTCATCAGATTTCCTTAATTGCCGGCATAGGAAAGCCAAAATGAGTGTTTGGATGTTATTAATTTCGGTTTCAGAAACATTTTATAAATTACATTTGTTTGTATGAAACTCGTGATGAATGAAAAACAAACTTACGTGGGATTGCTCTTTGTAGTCATAACCACTAATGTTTATTGGCCATTATAATTTGGAACCTTTCCTTCATTATCAACATAAATGTGGTGGCCCGGACTGCTGTTGTTAATCCCCGCAAGGGTCGCATTAGGTACTGTAAGAAATTACATGTTCACTTACCTAAGAACTAACTAATTCGCGCTATATATAGGCTGCGATCCTGGCGTCCTAGTTCCTCCATCAGATGGCCGCATTGTAATCAGCGAAACAAAGGCAAAAGTTTTTTGTCAACCTGGACTCACTGCAAGAAATGGCGCATCAGTTACCCACTGTGTAAATGGACAATGGGATCAGAAAATTGCTACACACTGCACAGCTCAGAGTAAATCTTGTTTACTATCTTTTTTTACGTAATTGGACAAAATGTAGTCTAGGTCTAGTTTCACAAGTAAATTTAGAGTGCCAAACTAAACACTTGCCTGCCAACTATCAATACATCTTTCACTTCGACAATGCCGAAGTCCAGCCTGCAGATTCTCATGAACACGAAACCACAGCTTCAGCAATTTGTCCGAATGGGTACAATGACATGTCTGTATTGTCAGACGATTCAGATGTTGCCTGTAAAATTGAGGGAGAGAAAATTTACTGTCAACCAGTTGCAAAAACGACAAAGGACTTCTTTTGCCACTTTGGTACTTGGGTTGGCAAGAGAATCAGCAAAGTCTGCACACAGATCGACACAGGTAATTGAAATTAAATGAATTTTGCTAGAGGTGCCGAATAGAGGCTTGCGGCAATTAGGGTCATCTCACGGATCTGGCTGATACTAAAATATGTTAAAATACAAATCAATCGAAACTAGTGTTTCCGATCAAATTAAAATTAAATAACAAAATCAAATAGTTTTGGCCAAAATAACCAAGTAAATAGCAATTTAACCCCTTGCAACTCACCTGCCACTTCAGTGGCTTGCCGATAGTTTTGGTTTTGGGCGTTTGCCGATAACTTTAGCCGACAGTTTTGGGTATCGGAAAACTTTGCCAACAGAAAACCATGTGTATAGAGATAAAAACTATCGGCAAATTTGTTTTGCCGATAGCTATCGGAAACGACTTTTTCCCAACAGTTTTGAAAACGGTGTGTAACAGCGGGTTAATAACAAATTAAATTTCTCCTGATGACTGTCAAACAAATGAAAATTGTATTCTTGGGAGTTGCTGATGGGCGCGCAGAGCTCTGTTTTAACATATTTTGATATGAGGCAGATCTGTGAGGTGACCCTACTTGCCGTCTCTAAGCTGACTTTGTCGCAAAATGCATCCGAAATGCTCTAACAAAAAATTAAGCAAAATTCTTCAGCAATCATGACTGAGTATTGCAAAGAAAAGTCAGCATCTGGTACAGCCATATTTTCCCACGGCTCCTGTTATTTGGTTTTGCAAGGACCAACCTCAGACTACTGGGGTCTGACTTCAGCCTGTCGCTCCAGCCATCCAAAAGCCCACTTATGCGTTTGGCCCACAATCGCCATGAAAGACAAACTCATGGCCTACAGAGTATGGAAGATCTACCAACAAATGTATGTCAAATCTTATTTCAGGGAATTTACATAGGCTTGTACCAGAGCTCAAAGACAGATGAGCCCGCCGGCAACTGGGCATGGCAAGATGGAAACTCAAGTTTGAACTGGCCAGCCAAGTATATTCAGTGGACGGCCGGGCTGCCAAATGACAAAGACACATACGGCCGAAAACCAGCCGATTTTGCATTTCCTGACCATGGATCCAACACTTATAACGATCATCATAATGGAATGGGCAGCAATGCTTGCTGTCAATTTTCAAGTCGCAATGCCAATTACCTTAGTTTTCCATCTATAAGACTCCTCTGGTCCGGTTATAAGATCCGGGTCTTATAACTGGGTTTCTTTTCCGATTATAAGACCCGGGTCTTATAACTGGGTTTTTTTTCCGATTATAAGACCAGGGTCATATAGCAGGTGGTCAGAAAGCAGGGTCTGTCAGGGGACATTTTCCAGTCTTAAGACCTGGGTCTAAGCTCAGAGTGGTGCGTTTTCGTGTAACTAATGAATATTCAGTTTTTGAACTCAGGTCGTTCAAGAGTCGTTCTAAAACCTGTGAAATATTGGTGAAATTCTTGACTGCTGTAAGCATATTGGAGCTTCTAAGTTGCCTAAGTTTTCAAAACTTGTTTAAAACTGAGCTATTCAGACTTGAACGTACAGTCAGTTGTTGAAAGATCAAAACCAGTGTATTTCATGCTTTTCGTGCAGAACATCGAGTTTTAATTTTTAAAATCTAGTTTTTCCACATACAAGACCCGGGTCTTATAGCTGGTGCAAAAATGTGACCCCAAATTTAGACATTTTCCGGTTATAAGACCCGGTCTTATAGCTGGAAAACTCCGGCAGTATATCATTTGTTCTGTAGCAACTCTGTTTCAGCAGGCTCGCACAGCTTTCAGCTGTCCACCGGCAAAAGGGTGGGCAACCAGGAGGTCACCTTCAAGCAGGTGAATGCAACTGACGTCAGTGTGTGTGCAGCGGAGTGTGTCAAGTATTCAGTGTGTATGTCGCTGAGCTTTAATAAGAAGGAATCGAGTTGTGAGATGCATATGATGGACACCACTGATGCTAGAGTTGGTTTAATTGATGACACTGATTTTGAATACTATGAAGTTATTGGTTGAGCATAGTTCCATGTCAACCAATCTTGTACTTATTTAGTATTTTTCCACTGCTCTGATCTGACAACCTTGGCTAGTTTTAATTGATATTTAATTTTGACAGCTTATTATTTGATTTATTTTGTTACTGATCAAAATTTTCGGTGATATTCTACTCAAATGGTAAGGCGTTGCCCTCACTTAACCAAAAACAGCCATAGAAAATATGATAATACATTTACTCTACGGTAAACCGATATCAGTCTATGCGTTCCCGGTTTTCTTGGTTTTCTTAATTCTCCGTTTCTCGGGTCTTGGTATTTCTGTCTCGTTTACATCACAATGTAGCACGGCTAGACTTGCAAAGAATAAGAAAAAGTCATCTCACTGTACAGTTCTGCAAAAATCCGGGTACATTTTTACCTATTTTTAAGGTTTTTGGATGATTTTCTGGAGACCGAACCAAATAACGCACAGTTAACCCGAATTAGGTCCACCTATGTATGTACTCTAGCCAGCCAGACATGGGCAGAGGGGGGTTGCCCCCCTCAGGCTCTGACCTACGCCCCTCAGCCGGCCGCTACCCCCCTCAGGAATTTTTTGGAAGAATTTTGTATAGAAAATTATAATAAAAACATGCCTGGATTAGGTATAAATGAGCTCAGAATAGCTGATTTTAATGAAAAATATGCCCAAAAACCTTGATTTTAGCCAAAAATCGGACTTTTTGGCTTACCCCCCCCTCCCCCCCCCCCCCCCCCCTAAGGCGCTCCTACCCCCCTCAGGAATTGAAAATTTTACCCCCTTCAGCCGAAATGCTGGCCCATGTCTGACTCTAGCGTAAAGCGGGGTAAACCCCTCAGCCCCGGCCCTTATATGTTCATGCTGTGTTCCGTGAGACATGCTTTGCCCATAATTGCCAACTGTTATACACTTGTCCAGCGCTGCTGACCTACCGATCACCACTGATTCATCTCGTACCTCTAATCGGTCATGTCAAGCAATCAAGAAAATTGGTCAAAAATCGCTTTAACCGAAACACAAAGAAAGAAGAACAAAGATCAAAGATCCTAGCACCACATATCAATCAGACACTTACGTAACGCCGTTTACGTTAGTAGCACCCTATATGCTGCCGTGACACTTTAAGCTACCGGTACCGAGGCTAGTGGCACCATATATGGTGCCAGTACCATAAACGGCGTTAAGTGCTAGACTCAAACTGTACATCTCATTCGAAATTGGCTGGTTTGCATATTTTCTCCTGCAACGGCAACAGCAGCAGCAGGCTCAGGGAGGTATGTAGGAAGCAAACGCATAGTGATTTGAGTGGCGTCGATAGCTCAACTAAGATTGAGCAGTGCTAGAACCAGAACAGCAATTAAATTTGCCACCAAAGCTTGTCCTGAATCAGGGTCGACGTTCGGCAGCAGACTCTCCACGACCGCCTCCTTTACGCTCGACAGAATCAGCTGGTACCTGGCTGCGCTGTCCATTTCGAACGTGCGCGCCAACTTGCGCAGCGATCGGTGGCACGCCTGTGACACTGCATGTGCTCAAAGAAAATTGAGGTACGTTCACATCACTCACCCTCTCTGGGCCCCCATACTGCCACGTAGGAAATAAGTCCTTCTTATTTTTGTCCAGTGCATACAGTTCAGCTCTGAAGATTAGATTGTTACCCTCATGCAGTAACAAGGAGAGACGGCAGTTGGTGGCCTGAAAACCGGTTGTGATCATGTTTCAAGTAGGATAAACTGTTACGTTAGGCTCGATTTGAATGAACGTTTCCTGTATTCTGCCATGGACATCTTCATGAACTGCGTTTGCGTATCGTGCTACAAAACCTGCCTCTTCCTAAAATGAACCTACACATAGCCGTTAGCTGGAGAAAAGAAAAGATAGTAGTTGCTTACTCTAACTTCTTTGCTATCCAGCTGATCCCGTAGCTGAATGGCTTCGGATTTAGAGAATCCAATGAATAAATAGAGCCCTGAAGTTGGTTACATTACAACTAGAGTAGAGTGCGAACAATGCCTGAAAAGCCCAATACCCGGAATACCCAATAATACCCGAGACCCCCAATACTTAACACAAAAACAGCTTCCTAAGCCTAATCATCGATCAACCTTTTCGATTTTTCTGGATTAATTTTTCAGGTCAATATAGATTTTTTTCGATTTTCACAAGTCCCAATTAGTATATTGGGTATTGGGGAATAAAAACCCCAACACCCAATACCTCGAAAACACCCCAATACACCCAATACCGGTTCGAACTCTAGTTACAACAGCTAGAAAATACTGTTTAATTGTCACTGCACGAGAAAGCGGGCCAAAATGGCCATTTTGCGGGCCATGAGGAAGCAAAGAATTGAATGAGATTGTTGAAAATTTACATGTAGATGTAGTTTTGTTAGAAAAGAACGAATTTGAAGTCCGTTTTGCTCTAGCTCTCTTTCTTCGTCTGATATAAAACCATGTACCTTCCACAGTATGACAAAACTCAATGTTGCTAAACTTAAAATTTAGATACTGAAACATATGTAAAAATACACGCTGAATCTCATGGTGACATCTATTTTTTTGTTTAAAATCGAAAATTCCATTTTTTCGGACTCTGAAATTTTTAAAGCGAAAAAAACTCAATTTTTTGTCGTAGGAAAAGTCGTTTGAATGGCTTAAAAGATGCGCCATCTTGTCCTCTTTTGAATGGTATAAAGATATCTAGGGGTTGGATGGGGTGGACGGGCCACTTTGGCCGTTTGAATGCTCAAAAATCGATAATCTATTTTACTTTTTGTCAAAATATATGCCTTAGGATTAGTTTGTTCAGGTTATATGCATAACACTAATTGCAGAATGACGTTTTCATGCCTCAGATAGTTTAAACAGACCATTTGCTACTGTTTTCACATCTGCATATAGGTGTCTCCTTCTGAGGTAGGGCCCGACCGAATATCCGGATCCGGATCCGGATCCGGCCGGATATGGCGATATCCGGATCCGGTACCGGATCCGGATATTACCTGCCGGATATGCCGGATATCAGTCACACATGAGAAAACGTGATTTTTTACGTATTTGAACATAAAATTAGATTAGTTCCAGTCATTTTAGGATATTTTTCGCTATTTAACTGCACAAAATGCTAAAAACCCACTCTCAAAATATCACCAGAGTGCGAAATCGCTTTGCACATACATTGTACATCACCGGTGGTTTATCTTTGCCACTTAGAGTAGGCTTCTCGTAAACCCTTTTTACCTGTACAATAAATATGTCCCTATTTGTCTTCCCCTTACTTTTAGGCTTGCTCAGGATTTTGCAAAAGGGAAGTATTAAATTCTTAGATCTCTGGTTGAGCCACGGCTCAATCAGGGCGAGAAAATTTGAACAAAATTAGCTTGAAAAACGCTTTTGAAAGCATTCTCAGTATAGTATTAACAGAAATTAGGAGGTATTGTAGTCTGAAGAGGTCTGGTTGGGCAATGGCCCAAGCAGGGCGAGAAAATTTTGAAAATTTCAAAAAAGTGAAATTTTGTAATTGTAATAGTGAAAGCCGGTCAGCGAAAAATGGAAACATTTCCTTTTCCTGTATCTTTCCTAGTTTTTGTCGGTATTGGATGAAATTTGGAGTGTAAACGCAGAAATTCAGGGTAATTCGTGTGTAAAAAATTGACGCATGAACTCCAACGCTATCGTTAGAGTTTAGGCGATAATGTAATATAACTTTTTTTTTCGGTGACCGGTGTCACGAAATAAATCTTCCCCCAGTGTGAATCTTCCCCCCGGAAAATCTATACCGGTATATTTCTTCCCCCCTCAGAATAGATCTTCCCCTAGAAAAACAATTTATTCCTTTAAAATTTCTTCTGTCTAAGATGTCAAAGATTTAAACATACCATAGTTTACAGACAAACAAACATAGAAACAAACCTGTAGATTCAAACTTTTATCATCTTTGGCACCGGTTTTCGTCCGCGCTTTCGGGAGCTGAGCTTCGGAAATACTTGAACCTTTCTGTTGGTCAAACACTCGACCAAATGGTTGCGCATTTGAGTGAGATCGAAATTGACTCCGTCTAGGCACCGGACGTTCAGATGTTCGAAGGCGTGAGCAATCGCAAAGACGCCACAGTCGGTGTTGTTGGTCTGTTTCTGCACAGGGAGCATAGTAGCTCGCAACTCTCCTTTGCTGTCAATGGCAGTCGGTAATAGTTATCCAGACAAATGAAACTGGCAGCAGTGGAGCGCAGTTTCCATTTCGCATTCTTATCAAAATTGTCGGGATAGATCTGGGCAGACAAATACTCTCGCAAAACCTTAGCAGCGTTAGGGTCCATAGTTTGCGGGATTCCGACTGTTTATGACCATAAACTGACTAGTGCGACCTCTCAATCAGTGACCAGTGTTTCTATACCTATTTTGTTACAGGCACAAAGAGCAGTGCCTGTGGCTTAATATGGTCACAAACAAATCCGTGCACCAGCAATTAATAGCCGGTGTTATCAGTACTGTTGCTAATTGCATGCCATTAAATTGTTAAACACCGTTTCTAAAGGGGAAATTCTATTTCGGAGGGGGAAGATCTATTTCGGTGCCTTTTAAGAACAAATCTTCCGGGGGGGAAGAACCATATCGATATAAACTTTCCGGGGGGAAGAAAATCTGGGGGGAAGAAATATCACGCGACACCGGCTTTCGCTATTGAAATTACCAACTTTCACTTTTTTTGAAATTTCTCGAGAATTAGTCAAGCCTAGTGCACCAAACTTTAACACATAAAATTCCCCGAATTTTGGCACCTATTGTCCAAATTTCGGCCTATTTGGTCAAAATTTGCTGAAATGGCAGTAAAAAGAAATGTGATCATTTTTGAGACACCCTGTATGTGGTTTATTGCATTGTAAAAATTTATAAGTTGATCAATGATATCCGGCATATCCGGATCCGGATCCGGCCGGATATGGGCATATCCGGATCCGGATCCGGATCCGGTAGAAATTTGTATCCGGTCGGGCCCTATTCTGAGGTGCGCCATTTTGAGCATGACTTATGTGTGATACAGTAAGTGCCGACTCTTCTGTCAATTTCATGCAGAACGCAAAAGTTCAATGATTATTTTACATTTCTTTTATATTTTACTATGTATTGTTTACTCAGTCGGTTTAATAGACATATTTTGAATTTGAACTTAATCGGATCATTAGTTCAAAATATATGACTGAATGGATAAAGGTGGTTTTTATAAAAATGGTCAAAAATGCCAAATATGTATGTAGTTTTGGTTTTTTGTCTATACCAGCTGTTCAATTTCCACTAAACCAATGTATTTGCTAGAAGACAACGAAATAAATCTAATCGCGATATCCACAGATTGCTCAAACCAGCTATTCCTGAGAAATAAATGAGTAAGATGTAGATTGTAGATAGGTTCTGACTGCAATATACCAAACCATAGGTGGTTTACTCAGTTTTAGAGGCAACATTAGCAATATGCGTTCCTGAATTTCTATAAAAACGACTAACTGGCACAAAGATTGCATCTCAAAAAATTGGCGGAGGCTGGCTTTTCTGGTGTGGGCAAGCCCTCAGATTTCTTGTTTTCCCAATTTCTTCTGAAAATGGCCCGATGTTTTTCTAATGTGTGGTTTATTCTGGAAGGTTGGTACAATGTATGTTCAACATTTTGATCCTATCAGGCTGTTGTTTCAGAGATGCGGCTCTTTGAATGCATATGCATTTCATTTGCTAGCAAAAATGACAAAAATGAAAACATTGTAGGGCTTCTACAACAACACTGTCAATTGACATTCAAATCTTCACTGAAACTGCTTTTGATCAAAACCTGAAACTATAATTTTCAGTTAGCAACACAGTTAAAAATGGCATTTGACGACACTGTAACTCAGAAACGCTCATCACAGGCCTGAGGTTGTCCCTACTACCTATTCTATTTTCCGCACACCATTACGATATTTTCAGAAACTTTTGGGTAACTTGGGATGGGGTTTCAAGGACTTGCGCTCATCAAGAAATGCAGCCCTAAAAATATTCATGGAAACTATTTTTGGGTCAATTATTTGCAATTCTGGTGTATTTTCCGCACATGGTCAACTTGACTTCTTTCTACAATCCGATCCGATCCGATGTGCAGGGGGCCTTACAGCCTGCGATCAGACTCGAGGTCCATTTCGCTTCCCCGTGATTCGTCATCTCGGACGTTTGCCCTTCTTTCACTGCCAAGCCACTCAAGCCATGCTGTTGGGCGCCAGGTACTAAGAGAGTGCCTGGCGTGGTGACGTCATGGTGCTGACAGCTCCCAACGGCCGCCCCGGCCAGTGGCACTAAACCGGTATCAGCCTTATTGCTGGTCTCTCAGACAGCTCCTGACGTCGTTGATCTTCCCTCCAACGCGGCATGCTTTTTGGAGCGGCTTTCGGTGCAACGGCAGATCCAGTTGGTTCCCATTTTACCTACTCACTGTAACCAGTTTTCGGTGGCCTGGGTGGAGCGTTGTGCCGACGACCAACTCTTTGCAGCAAGAAACTTGCCGCGCCGAGAGGATGAACCACTACAACCGCTAGGGATGCAGGGGCCGCCGTGACTCAGAGGCAGCGAGCTACCCACTGAGCCAACGACGCGGCTTCTTTCTACAATTTACATACTGTAGTGTTGTTGTAGAAGCCCTACAATGTTTTCATTTTTGTCATTTTCTACCTAGCAAATGAAATGAATGTGCATTAAAAGAGCCACATCTCATCTCTAAAACAACAGCCTGATCGGATCAAAATGTTGAACATATCAACCATGCAGAATAAACCACACCACAGAACATCTGGCCATTTCGGGAAGAAATTGGGAAAAGAAGAAATCTGAAGGCTTGCCCAAACCAAAAAAGCGAGCCTCCTCCAATTTTTTGAGATGTAATCGAAAGATTTATACTCAGCCTTTGCATTCCTATTGTCATTGTTTGTTTGTGTAGTCGCAATAAACTCTTCATTTTGGTGCCGAGACCGAATTGTTTTGTTGCGTTGTCTGTAATGCCGAAGTCCAAAACTCATTAAACCTCTCCATCTACTGTGTACTTGGCGCCGGAAGCCGAAAGCTACTCGTCTCACTCATAATCTTTGGACCAGTTGGTCGCATTTTTTACAAATTCAGGAACGAAAATTGCTAATATTGCCTGTAACACTGAGTAAACCACCTATTATTTGGTATATCAGAACATATTATTTGGTACCATTATTTGGAACCATTATTTTGTATATTATCAGTCAGAACCTATCTACAATCTACACCTTGCTCATATACAGTATTTCTCAGGAATAGCTGCTGGTTTGAGCAATCTGTGGATATCGTCATTAGATATATTTCGTTGTCTTCTACCAAATACATTGGTTTAGTAGAAATTGAACAACTGGTATAGACAAAAAACCAAAACTACATATTTGGCATTTTTGACCATTTTTATGAAAACCACCTTTATCCAATCAGTCATATATTTTGAACTAATGATCCGATTAAGTTCAAATTCAAAGTTTGTCCATTAAACCGACTGAGTAAAATAATTATACAAAGTAAAATATAAAAGAAATGTAAAATAATCATTGAACTTTTGCGTTCTGCATGAAATTGACAGAAGAGTCGGCACTTACTGTATCACACATAAGTCATGCTCAAAATGGCGCACCTCAGAAGGAGACACCTATATATATGCAGATGTGAAAACAGTAGCAAATGGTCTGTTTAAACTATCTGAGGCATGAAAACGTCATTCTGCAATTAGTGTTATGCATATAACCTGAACAAACTAATCCTAAGGCATATATTTTGACAAAAAGTAAAATAGATGATCGATTTTTGAGCATTCAAACGGCCAAAGTGGCCCGTCCACCCCATCCAACCCCTAGATATCTTTATACCATTCAAAAGAGGACAAGATGGCGCATCTTTTAAGCCATTCAAACGACTTTTCCTATGACAAAAATTTGAGTTTTTTTCGCTTTAAAAATTTCAGAGTCCGAAAAAATGGAATTTTCGATTTTAAACAAAAAAATAGATGACACCACGAGATTCAGCGTGTATTTTTACATATGTTTCAGTATCTAAATTCTAAGTTTAGCAACATTGAGTTTTGTCATACTGTGGAAGGTACTGGGTTCTATATCAGACGAAGAAAGAGAGCTAGGGCAAAACGGACTTCAAATTCGTTCTTTTCTATCAAAACTACATCTACATGTAAATTTTCAACAATCTCATTCAATGCTTTGCTTCCTCATGGCCCGCAAAATGGCCCACTTTCTCGTGCAGTGACAATTAACCCCTTGTGCCAGAGCGTTTAAACGCTTAGTTAGTGTGAATCACCTTTTCGTAGTTGTGGAGTCTTTTCAGGTCTTTCGCAAATAAATTCCCCTGATTGGCACGTGCACGATCCTCTATTCCGCTTGTGCATGCGACCACCAAACTCTAGAAACAGAGAAGACATGCTAGGTATCCTATGACCATACTCCATATCAAGAATACATAATAAACTAGCAAGAATGCTCCACTCAACGGCCGGCCGGCCTACCATGCGCTGCGCCAATATTTCAGGACTGGTTGCGAACGTTCGCAACCCCTCCTGAAATTTCTAGACTGGTTGAGAAATTCCCAACCTGTCCTGAAAAAACGGGAGCAACTTATGACAGGCCAACATGATTTCGGAGCAATGATGCGCCGGCCAAAAATTGTTGACTTTTCGGATTTGTTAATCAATAATTAGATGTACCTAATAAGTGGCGTCATCCTTGGTGCAGTAGCTTGTCGGGCAGGTGAAGTCTACCGTCTGTCGTGTGTGTCCGTGTGCGCTCGACCGTACCTCTTAGTTGGTGCGGGCAGCAAAGGCGGAATTTGCACGCGTGCCTGTCGTCCTCCTGATTGATGAGTGATTTTTCTCTTCTTCTCTTGCTTATTCTTGGTCGTAACCGCAAAAAGAGAGGATTAAAGTTCGTCCATGGTTAGATTAATAGGTAGGTACTGCTCGTTTAACTGAGGAGACACGCGCGCCAGTCGTCCTCCAGATTTTTCTCTTCTTCTCTTGTTTAATATGCCAAAAGGCACTTGAGAGAGTCCACAAAATAAACTGCTTGCCGTACCTATAGTAATATTAATAGTAGGTAGCCAGGTATTTTTTATCATATGCGGTCGGATAGGCGTTTTCTATTGGTCGTGTCATCACTATAAATTGTTATATCACTATAAATCACCAGATAAATTGTCAAAAGCATTTTTATGCAATGTTTTCAGGTAACTGCGCTATCATCTACGAACGAATTGCGCCTATTTTTGTTATGACACACGCATCTGCCTCGAAAACCGTTGGACGCTGCTCTATCAACGCTGCAAGAATCTCTTCCAGACCTTTATAAATCCAGAACTCGGTGCTAAGCAACCTATCGTGGCAGTGGATGGTAATCGAAAGTGGATAGTCGCCCCGAGCTGTTGTCTGCTGAATCGGGACAACTTTCCTTGCTGTGCTCAGATTTGCATGCGGCGTATTGTTCGCTGTTCGAAAAGAACTTTGAATCGCGAAAGACTGACGGTTCGTTGCAGCTTCAGCTTGAATACACTACAAAGATACTACCAAAACCAAAGCCGATGTTACAGACACTGCCACGTTTAGAACAGGTACAACTGTGTATGCTGTTACACTGGTATAAGGTTTCTTAACTGTATTCAGTTGCGTACCCGGTGGATCTAGGTGGTACCCCTTTCCGGCCGGAGGAAGTAAGGAAAATGAGCTAAAATGATAAGATAGTTTTTCTAATGTTTTTAGGTTTGCCCTAAGGGGTGTCATTTTAATGCACCTTTGTAGGCTCATTCTTTTGCCCAGGCGCCTTTTTAAAATCCTTCGTATTGCCGCTGATTATATTCGTTTTGTTTAGTACAGTTACTATGTAGGAAGGTAGATGTACCGTAAAACTTCCCACAATAGCGCTACCGTTAAAATGCGGTTTTATTGGTGTGGTGCATACATGTGAGTCAGGCACTTAACGCCGTTTATGGTACCGACACCATATATGGTGCCCCCACGTTCGGCAACTGTGGTAGTACCATATATGGTACCCCTACCCATGGCCATGGGTGCCGGTACCATATATGGTACAAAATCTGAACAGAGTGGTACCATGTAGGGTACTGGTACCTGTAACAACGCGAAGGTAGGGGTATCATATATTGTGCCGGTACCATTATGGTACCAGCACCTTATATGGTACCGTCACCATATATGGTACCACCACAGGCCCCGAACGTGGGGGTACCACCATATATGGTACCGGCACCTTATATGATGTCGGTACCATAAACGGCGTTAAGTGCCTGACTGTATGTACTTTACAACGTGTATGTTTACAACGTGGCTGGACAGGCCAAACCACCCCTCGGCCCCACTGACAAACTGGCTTAGAATCACTAAATTTTGCATAAAATCTGCCTTAAATGGCCTTAGGTAATTTGGCTCCGATCCCATGTAGCGGGGGCTATACATGTACGACCCTACGATATCAGACCCAGTGGTCTATTTCGCTGCTCTGGGTCAGTCATCATCATCAGTCAGTAATCGTCATCTCGGACGTTGAATAATCTTTCTACTGGGTGGACGGTCTACGTGTCTCGCTCTAGTGAATAGGGGCAAATCTCTAGACCCCTGTTACCATGAATCTTTCAGCAGCGAACAGAAAACGTCACCGAAGCAGATGAGAGGACTGTGGCGTCCAGCAGTAGTACTCAACCTTTAGTCCTATGGACGTGACTTCACCTATGGAGACCCCTGACGAACGGCAACTCATAACTATACAACCTGCCCAATACTTTAGTAGACCAGGTACGTACATATTTACCGTAAGCCGGCGTTAAATGTTTTGAAGATACATGGTTAGTCCTTTCTTCCTATCCGCAGAAGCATACATGTAACAGGTGATCAGCCGAAAAGATGATGGATCTCGTCCCATCTGGCATTGCTGAGCCCAAATTCGAAGGGTTGGGGTAATGTAGAAAAATGCTCAAAACTCGTTAAAAACGCGATTTTCGGCTAAAAATCGCTAAGAAGTTTGTTTGTTTTTGCGTTGCGCTCTCAGGACACCGCTGGCTCTTTTCAGAGCCCTTCATTGGGGTAGCCCTGACTGCAAACAACCCTCCCCTTGCTGCCATTCGGTGATTAGGCAGCGCCGGTTCGGTTCTCATTTACATACTGGCCATCATCGGCTTTCGGCCGTCTGTGCTAGGCTTTAGGTCGACTACTTCCAGTCGCTTCGACCGGTTTGGAACCCACAAACAACTGCTCTCACGGATGCCGGGCTGCCATGACACACGGCACGGGGATAGCGTAAACTACCCATGGCCAAGACGTCGCTGTTTTAAAGTGTGCCAAAGTGCTATTTAGGTCTAAAATACTGCTACAACTCTCTGTTTTACAGGCTATAAGCAATTTCAGGGTCTAAAATTCTAAAAATTTGCATGAAAACTGCTCCAAAAATTTTCTTTGAAAAATCAGAGGGTGAGGAGTGGAAAATTCTTCTTGGGGGTAGGGGCTCCATTATGGGAGGGTCTGAGCAGTCGGAAGGGGACAGGTCCCCAGACCTCCTGTTACATGTATGCCCAGCAGACAGGGGTGTACCCACGCAACACCTCTCATATTTGCATAATGAATGAGTGTAAAACGACCTTATGTTGTACAAGTTGAACAGTGAGGCACTAATGGCACCACTTGCATTAAAATTAATCTTGTACATGTGACTAACTTGCGTGTTGCAGTGCCGGGCATCGATCACCGATCAGTGGAAACGTGGTTGGTCTGCACAGATCTCAAATTATAACCGTTCAGAGAGGTATTGTTGCTGACACTCGATTCAACATCACCGGCGCTACACAATACGGCCAACAATTCGAAATGCAAAGCGTGTAATCTGTGAACAGAATTGGTGATCAGGTGTCAAATGCGTGTTTGTTTTTTGTTAAAGACTCAAAACCTTAAAAGTGGTGCACATACAGTATACACAGTTATTTTACTGTCATTTTTCTCTTGATGCCTTCGATTTTCTGAGGAAAAGAGGGTCGTGACCGCACTGCAGATTGGCGGAGCTGTTTGGCGTGCGTCCAGCATAGTCATAATGGCTTGACACCTTCAGCTTCGACAAGGGTAGTTTGAGCTGGTGAGTGCACCACAGCCAATTCTCTGTCGAACTCAACTGAACACCGTCTCACACATTGAGCCGTTAACTCTAAAGGATTAGCGATATCAGCATGAGCAGCATGACCTTTTACAGTCAGGCACTTGATGCCATATAAGGCATCGGTTCCAAGGTCACCAAAATTTTTCGCTTTCCAAAAATAGGTCGCCAAAAATTCCAAGGGATGGGGAGTAGCGCTTGCCGATGAGGGGAATATGACCGACCATGCGGGTATTGGCCGGCTATGGGTAAACCCCTCACCCTGGCCCATGTATGTTCTTAAGCCGAAAAATGGTTCCGGAACACAAATTTGGGTCTCACTAGCCTTAATTAGGGTTCCTGAGTACAACCAAATATGTGGTTTCAGAAGAGCAACTTGCATTTTTCACTGCCAAAAATGAAAAAAATTACCTGAACAGAACAAGGTAATATCGAGGGTAGTTGTCCTCAAAGAATCGGCGAGGGCAGTAAAACCTCCAACTGAGAGGCGGAGCAAGTCAAATGTTTGGTAAGACAGAAAGCGGCGTTGATTGGGGTTGGTTGGCTTAAAGCCCGAACACTGCATCAGCTTGCAGTACCACTGCCGCAGGAAGGCAACACCTTTCAGATTGACTAAACAGGTTCAGACGCCATCCAATTGACCGGAGTATGTGAAAGCAGCCCGTTTTCAGAGTGCATTGCAACATGGCAACAAGTGCAAAGTATCCTCCACTGTTTTGCGGTCAGCAGGCTTTGTTGTCAAATGGTACCGCAGCTCATTTATCACCTGAAGTAACAGAGACATTTACGATCGCACACATTTGCTAAAAATCTCTTTGAATCCTAAAAATTTCCTATTTAAAATTTAAAAAATCTATTGAAAATCGTCTGTTCAGCGTGCTAACACAGTCAGCCAGTTAACGCCATATAACAGTCAGGCACTTAACGCCGTTTATGGTACCGACACCCATGGCCATGGGTAGGTGGTATATGGTAATTTTACTTACTTGCTTGTTGCTCAGTAAGAACATAGAGTATGATCGAATTACCTGAGAACTAGCAGTGGGGTTGCTGCTGCTATTGTCAGAGGAACACAGTGTGACATCAGACAGAACCGCCGGACAGTGACAGATCATCAGGAATTGGTTGCAATTAGACGGTCCAGGTGAGCTTTCGTTAATAATAGACTCAGAAGTAGCTCAGAAGTTTTTTGGAAGGCAACAACAACAACAACAATAAACCAGATTATCCGGTATTTTTTACTGTTGCATCTCTAATTGCAACCATATAAACAAATTTGTAATCTGGATTCTTTGCAAAATAATTTACTGAATCCTGTTGTATATATTCGGATTATAGGAAACCAGATAGAGATCCAAAATTCGCTTTTTCGAACAAATCCCAAAAACCATTGTAGAGGGGTCCCTCCAATATATATTAATTAATCACTTTCTTGCTTAGGCCTAGGCTCAGGCTTAGGTAGAGATGCAACCGTAAAAAAAATACCGGATATCGGATAGTTTTTCAGAAGACCGGATACCGGATAGTAATGATGATTAACTTTTAAGGAAATACAGTAATTTACAGGCTAGAAGTATACTTTTTCGATGCTTTCAAGGTAGGATACGACCAAGAATGTATTTGATGTGGCTGATATCACCTTGAATCAGCTATATTTTCTAGATAATAGGCTGCAGTTAAGTCTGAAAATGGTGCTAATCTGCATGCGAAACCAAAAATACGCTCGAAAACTGGAAAAATTGTCATGAAAATGCTATTTTTAGCTATCCGGTATTATCCGGTATCCAAAATATACCGGATACCGGATAGTGTCTTAGAGCAAAAAATACCGGATTATCCATCCGGTAAGTATATACCGGCCGGCAAAACTGACTTTTAGGGGTCCCTAACAAAAATTTCAATTTTATCTACCGTATTCAGTTCACTCCTAAGCCTGACCTGAGCCTGAGCCTAAGCAAGAAAGTGATTAATTAATATACCTGTAGTGGAGGGACCCCTAAAAGTCAGTTAAGCCGGTCGGATCAATGTTCTCACATTTAGGGATGTAAATGGTATCCGGTATTATTTGGTATTATTCGGTATTATTTGGTATTTTCTAGGTATTTGGTATTATTTGGTATTTGGTATTTTTTTATACCAAATAATACCAAATAATATCAAATAGTTTAAAGAACTAAATAATTAGCTTTTAAGCGATAAATTCTGCATATTTTGCGACTGTATACCACGTCAGAGCTCTTCTGTTCAGAGTTTTCTCCTTGTTTGTAATTTACTAAAAGTTTAACAATGCAGATACGCAGAACAACACGTCTCTTTACCGTTTCTGAGCAACAAAACAACAAAGAATTCTGACCAGTTTAGCTTATAACAAACAACCATTCTTGGAGAATTCTCAAAAAGTGGGAGGTGGCCCCCATGAAACGACGCAAGGCGATTTTGGGGGAAGGGGGGTCCGAAAAATCGGAATTTTGGTCCAACGTCGTTTATGGACGGCCCCTTTATCGAGACCAAGCCTAGACCGCAAACGTCACAACGTGTTTGCCCATTTCCCGAGCAAGTGAAAAACCATCAAATTCTGCTCGTTTTCTTTCTCGGCATGACTAGATTTCTTTTAGATGCAACAAAAACTCTTCCACTGAGGCAAAACTTATATATTTTTGCGAAAAAAAACAAAAAGTTTGACTTTGCGCTCATTCCAAACAGCTAGCGACGTGTTTATCAACTATTTGGAATTATTTGGTATTATTTGGTATAGAAAATACCATCTAGTATTTGGTATTTGGTATTTTCTATACCATTTACATCCCTACTCACATTCCCCAAGCAAGCAGTAGGGCCTATTTAAACAAGAGAAGAAGAGAAAAATCTGGAGGACGACTGGCGCGCGTGTCTCCTCAGTTAAACGAGCAGTACCTACCTATTAGTATTAATCTAACCATGGACGAACTTTAATCCTCTCTTTTTGCGGTTACGACCAAGAATAAGCAAGAGAAGAAGAGAAAAATCACTCATCAATCAGGAGGACGACAGGCACGCGTGCAAATTCCGCCTTTGCTGCCCGCACCAACTAAGAGGTACGGTCGAGCGCACACGGACACACACGACAGACGGTAGACTTCACCTGCCCGACAAGCTACTGCACCAAGGATGACGCCACTTATTAGGTACATCTAATTATTGATTAACAAATCCGAAAAGTCAACAATTTTTGGCCGGCGCATCATTGCTCCGAAATCATGTTGGCCTGTCATAAGTTGCTCCCGTTTTTTCAGGACAGGTTGGGAATTTCTCAACCAGTCTAGAAATTTCAGGAGGGGTTGCGAACGTTCGCAACCAGTCCTGAAATATTGGCGCAGCGCATGGTAGGCCGGCCGGCCGTTGAGTGGAGCATTCTTGCTAGTTTATTATGTATTCTTGTCCATATAGATGGAATACATTTGGGAATTTGGGAATCCTATGAACTCCCAAGGCAAAAAATCAATGATGATGAAATATGTCCTTCATTCGCAGGCCTGGGAATTAAATGGCGTATAATTCTCTATTTGTGAATTTGTTGGGACTTTTGGAGCTGACTCATTAGCCCCTCAACTGTTAAATTCCCAAGTTTGCTTGACAACGCGTCAGACCGAGTCCGGGCGAAACTGCGAATTCTGAGTCATCAGCGAATTAAAAGAGCTGGACAGTCGCAAATTTGCAGAATTCCCAACCTCTGTTTGGGAATCAGCTAGAATTCGTTCCCACATAAAAAGGGCGCCAATGAGTCATCTGGGAATTGTATGCGAATCAAGATTCACTGGTAATTTAAATTTAACGGTAGTCGCGAAGGAGGTATACAAAGAAAAAAACACAAATCAGTAAAGTAGTACCGGAGTTTTCGACCTGTAAGACCTGGTGTTATAACCGGAAAATGCCTAAATTTGGGGTCACATTTTTGCGCAAGTTTTAAGACCCGCGTCTTGTAGGTGGAAAATCTATATTTTACAATTAAAACTCGATGTTCTGCATGAAAAGCATGAAATACGTACACTGGTTTTGATTTTGGCAGCAACTGACTCTGCGTTTGAGTCTGAATAATTGAAAACTTAGGCAACTTAGAAGCTCCAATATGCCTACAGCAGCTATCTAAGCCTATCAAATCAAACATTTTGCCTAAATTACACAGGTTTTAGAACGATTCTTGAAGATCCTGAGTGCAAAAACTCCATGTTTGATTAGTTATCTTGTAAAAAATACACGAAAACACACCATTCTGAGCTTAGACCCGGGTCTTATAACTAGAAAATGCCCCAAGACAGACCCTGCTTTTTGACCACCCACTATAAGACTCGGGTCTTATGAGTCAGTTCGCGAGAACATCGACCCTTGTTCTTCACAGCTATGTGCAAATCGAAAAATCGGCCATCGCTAAAACTTAGCTCTGGGGTCTCTAGTTTGGGGAAGTTATACCTAACGATGACTTATGCTAAACTTGAAGAGCACAGCCTCCTGCGCGTCCTTGTTCCCAGAGGCAGGCCTTGTTGGTTCCATAGCTCAGAGCAATAACTTTATCGTCCACGACTCACTAGGGCACGTAGAGAAAACAACCCCTCAAACGCAGAACACAGAACAGAAAACGGCCCAATCGGCCAATCACAAATCGACACCTAATTTACCGTCTCTCAGCGTCCGAAATCCACTTCTTCTTGGCGCGGTAATTTCGAACTATCGTCGTGAACGCCACACTCCCAGCCAAGAAGGTCTTCTTCGTCTTCAGACGGATCCGATGGCGTGTCATCTTTGAAGCGCGAAGAGAAGAGAACATAACGACCGAAAGTGCAAAGAAATCACTGAACAAAACGCGTACCAGTTGAAGAGAATTGAGAGCTATTAAAGCGGGTAGAAGGGGCTGACAGTGGGAAAAGGAAACAAAACTAATCAGAGTAAACGGACGGGGAAGACACGAACAAACAAGATTTAAGATGCACACAAAAACACAACTAGACAATAGCACAAATTAGCAGAAACATAAGTGTATAAATCTGAATATCGCTCACACCGCCAACGGGCGTCATCGGGGACACATCCGTGCCTGACGACCGTGCTAAGCCTAGAATAAAGGAGAGTGTAAAGGAAGAGAAACGAGCAGGTCTAACTAATCAGATTACAGCGTGTCTAGCGAATCAGCTTAGGGCTGGACAACCTCAATTTTACAGAATGACAGTGGCATCCTCCGGACTGAAAAAGAGATTGGCCTGCTAGGCACACAAAACTTAGCGCACTGAGAGGGTCTAGACTCATGTTCGAGAGCAGGGTCAGGTAAAGCAGCAGGTAGTCAGTGATAGGAGGATTCTTGTCAAACCAAGACACGTAAACTTCAAAAGAGAGGAAAGGGGCATTAGCCAACTGAACACTGAAACGAACAAGTGGGACATTAGGGATACGACCCTTAGAGCGTCCAAATGCAGAAATAGGCAGGGATTCAAGTTCATATGGTTCCTCATGAAGTTCAGTAACCGCGCGCTTGAGATTAGACGTTAGAATAACAGGGTCGAACAAGGGTTGACACTTGACATTTTGGGTGGAAGACAGATTGGAAACGGTATTGGCAACAGTAGGCAACTGGTCTTGACTGAGAGGAGGGTCAACAGACAGGTCCTGAGGTGAAACAGTAGAGAAAGGCTGAATTGACTCAGAGTGAACAGATACGGCCTGAGAGGTATGAATGGCAGTGCACAAAGGCTGAGCAGACAGAGGGGCGCAGTAAACAGGTGAGGCCTGGAATGTAGGAACCACAAAAGACAAAGACGGATGAGACTGAGAGAACTCTACAACCGATTCTGTGGGAACACTTTCAGAAACAATTGAGGCATGAGATACTGTAAAAGGAGGACAATAGATCTGAGAGGGTTCGGGGTGGGGCTGTAACTGACAATGGAGAACGGAGAAAGCAGAGTCAAATGTACATATGTCAGGAGACCGGACAATGGGTTGATCCTCCCGAGCAGAACAAATACTAAGGTGATGTAAACCGTTACAGTGGAAACAGACTTTTTGGGAACGACAAAAATTGGAAGTGTGGTTCTGGGAAAGGCAGCGAAAGCATCTATGTAGTTGAATAAGGCACTGTTTACGCTGATCAACCATAGGAACAATATGACATTGGGCAGACTGATGAGAGCCAGAACAAAATACACAAGAGGTGACATTGGTACGTTCAGGTTGGGGAAGGTCAGCTTGCCAAAAATCTGGTGAACGAGATTGAGGGGAACGAAATAAGTCAGTATCATATCTACGTCTGAGCACCTCCTTCTTAAGCAGTGCACGAATGGCATTTAAAGGGTTGTCGTTGTTTTGTAACTGAGGGCTAACCTTTAGACGCAAACGGTGAGGAAGCTTTTTAAAGACAACCATACCCAGAGAAGAAAGAGAGTCCTCCGGATATCCCAAAGAAGTGAGGCTATCGATGTGCATATCAAGCTGTTCGGAAAAAGAAACCAATTGGGTGGACTCATTAACAATGGGAGGCAATTTATCAATTTGGGAAAGGTGTGTATTGCGAACAAAGGCGGTATCGGCATAACGAGCACGCAACGTATTCAAAGCCAACTCGTAATTTTCATCGTTGACGGCCAGGCCAGCTATAAGACGAAAGGCTGCACCGCGGAGAAAGCCACGCAAGTAGGTCAATTTAGTGGCGGGAGAGAGGTCAGTACGGCTATGAACTGAATTGTCAAAAAGACTCCAGAAAGGAAACCACTTCAAACTGTCACCATGAAAGGGATCAATAGCAAGCTGAGGTAACTGAATGGGAGAGGTGACAACGGGAGCAGGAGCCTGAAAGGGTCGGTTGGGCGTGCCTTGATCACTGGGAGAGAATGAAGTTTCAATATGAGTTACAGAAGCGGTAGCCGCAGGAGGCGGAGCAGAAGAAGGTTCAGAGGGTTGGGAAGAGAGATTTTCTATACGACAGGTCAAGAGAAGCGAATCATTTTGAAATTCATTCCAACGGTAACGAACAATATCCTGATCAACCGTACTGAGGTTATTAAATTGCTGCTGAAGAGCTCGGGAACGGATTTTAATCGCAGTACTATAGCAGGACAAGTCGGCCTTTTGAGCGGGAGGAACCGAAGACTCAGAAAGCAAGTCACTGGCCTTATAAAGCAATTGGAACACGCAGTCTAAGTCAACAAGAAAACTGTCACTAAACGTGTTACGCTTGGTTTTGCCCATGACAGAAAGACGACATAAACATCGGCCAGAGAAAACGAAAAGACAACAAAGTCCGGAAGCAGGAAAGGACAAAAATTTACATGCGAATGCGGCACGTAAGGCCAAGGAAACGCGCAACCAAAAAACAGGAAGTCGAAAATTTGCATAAACCGAAGTACACTGAGACGTGGAGACAAGAAAGGGCGTAAACGAGAAACACAGAGAGAGGCCACAGGAGGCAGAGAGGGAAACCGAGCAAATGGAAAGAGGACCAACAAGGGGCCAAATAGAGAAGAGCCACGAAGGGCAAACAAGACAAGAAGCCAACAAAGGGCTACGAAACACAACACAGATGCCAACAACGGGCAACGAAGCACGACACTAATAAAGGGGCCAACAAAGGGCGTCAAAACAACCAGGGGGTAAATGAGGCAACGAACTACCTCGCTGGACTGCCTCCAATTGTTGGTTCCATAGCTCAGAGCAATAACTTTATCGTCCACGACTCACTAGGGCACGTAGAGAAAACAACCCCTCAAACGCAGAACACAGAACAGAAAACGGCCCAATCGGCCAATCACAAATCGACACCTAATTTACCGTCTCTCAGCGTCCGAAATCCACTTCTTCTTGGCGCGGTAATTTCGAACTATCGTCGTGAACGCCACAGGCCTCGGAAGTAGGCTCACCAGCAAGCAAAACCGGCCACTTGAGGTGTCATGTTTGACTGAGCATAACTTGCGATTCCGGCCAGCTAGAACCTTGTAATTCATATCAATCGAATCGCCATGTCATGGGCTTTCTTTTGACATATAAAACGAGCTTTTTTCTTGCTTCGTTCGGTCCCCACATCACGAAATTTGGAAAAAATCTCGAAAATTCGGCATGGTGAAATTTGCTAAATTGGATTTTTCTCGAAAACAAAAAACCGAACCCCCTGGGAGATTGCTTTATTTTAAAGCCCCGCAAATTGCGCTTCTAACGGTGTATAGAAGTCGCCAAAATGTGTTTCCGTGCAAGTTAAATCGCCGCTCAAAGGTCAAGGACAACCAAAAATTGGCATATTTGGCGTTGTTTATGTATGTATGTATGTATGTATGTATGTATGTATGTATGTATGTATGTATGTATGTATGTATGTATGTATGTATGTATGTATGTATGTATGTATGTATGTATCATACATGTAACAGCTCCGGGCCGACCTGGGGGGAGGGGGGTAGGGGGGGGGGGGTTTTCCTCAGGTGGGGGGTCGAGGGGGGGGTTTCGCCCAGGTGGGGGGTCCCAAATTTCAAAAAGCTCCGAAACGCCTAGAAATGCGTTTTTAGCACGTTTTTTTCAGTAAGGACGCTAAAAATCGCTATTTTAAGCCGCCAAATAGCGTTTTAAAGCTAAAAACAAGCAAAAAATGACAAAAAGAGCTTCCAAAAACACCGATTTTTCTTAAATATCAGCAGTGGAAACGCGAAATTCGGTTTCCAAAGGCTTTTCAAGTGAATTTTAGGCTAAAAATTAATGATTTCTGACCCAGTTTGCTAATACTGGAGCCACTACTAGTACTTGTATTTTTTGGTCGGGGGGAGGGGTCCCTTAACCTGTCTCGGGGGGGGGGGGTGAGGGGGTGTTTGGCCTTTCCAGCAGGGGGGTAACCCCCCCAAACCCCCCCTAGTACATGTATGGTATGTATTGAAGAGTATTTGTATATAACATCCACTGATCTAACCCTTCTGTCATTGTTTGTTTTGTCAGTAAAGCGCTCTCTCGCTTCATTGGTGCCTCATAGACCCGGGATTACTTTGTTTTGTTGTGTTGTGCACCCACAGTCTACGACCTCTGCTACTACTACCGTTCCATTCTCCGATTCCTACCACTACCACTACCACTATTACTACCACTTCCACTACCACCAAGCCCACCGTCTTCATCGCTTCAAGCCGACCAAGCCCACCGTGTTGCGCCTACCTTCCACAGCCGACCAAGCCTACCAAGCCCACCGAGCCTACCAAGTCCAACCACCACTCGTCCAGCCTTCCACCCGTTCATACATCCGACCAGCCAACCACTTCGTTCGTTCGTTCATCAGTTCCAGTTCTTGCATCCATGTCGTTCCAAGCTGTACTACAACTTCTCTGAGTCCAACAGCTTGAGCAATCCCTGCTTACCCTCAAGTTTCAAGACGAACAAATTCAGCTTCAACAACAGCACCAGATCATCAACGACCGTCTTTTCCATGAGCTCATCCAATCCCTTTCTCAACCTCGCGAGTCCCCAGTGACAAAGTCAACGACCCACCACCTCCATTCACGTTTGGCAAGAGAGAAGACAACCGTTCCAGAAGACATCGAGCTAGCTGACACAACATCGAGTAATGATGACAGAGGAAAGGCAACAAGGAGAAGTAGGACAATGATGGGAAAGCAAAGAAAGATCAAGCGAAAAAGGAAGAGAAGACAAAGACAACGGAAGAGAAGAAAGAGAAGAGGGGAGAAAAGAGTGTTTCTGCATTTGCGTTCGTTTACCGAGAGATGGAAGCGTGTGTCTCCAATGACAAGACGCCAGATCAGGCAGGGCCAAGGCGCAGCAAGGAGGGAATGTTGCCCGCGCGAGATGGAGTCATCATGGCGTCAGTGTAGAGCAGATGTTCGGAGATGCGGAGTCAGCAGATGCCAGGCAGTCACCAATTCAGTTCGTTTCCTATCCCCGATTGTCAGGCACAGCAGCGGCCCAGTTGACACTCGTGAGGGGGAGTGATGAAGAGTGATTTGTATATAACATCCACTGATCTAACCCTTCTGTCATTGTTTGTTTTGTCAGTAAAGCGCTCTCTCGCTTCTGTATGTATGTATGTATGTATGTATGTATGTATGTATGTATGTATGTATGTATGTATGTATGTATGTATGTCAGGGATGTGAGGTGGGAAAAAAACACCGGAAAAAAACTGTTTTTTTCCGGAAAAAAACCGGTTTTTTTCCTAAGGGTCGGAAAAAAACATAAATCGCGGAAAAAAACTCAAGCTAAAAATAGCTAATTTACGTCATTTTTCGTTAAAAAAATGGACTTTTGCTATGTATAATAGGCCATACTGACTCAAAACTGTTAGAAAAACAACAAAAAAGACCAAATTTGGCATGAAAAAACAAAAATGCAAACTGCTGTAAGAAAATTTGCATATAGCGTTATTTATGGAACCTGTCAGGCACTGTTTCATGCCTGTTTCGTGATTTATATCAATGTAACACGTGTATTTCTGGTCTAACAAGACTGAGGAAGGCGCTAGAAAGCGTTAGGAATCATAAAACCAGCCTAGGATACTCAGAACTTGGGCTGGAGTTTTTTTCCGCGATTTAGGAAAAAAACCGGAAAAAAACCGGAAAAAAACTGGAAAAAAACAGGCCGAGGTTTTTTTCGGAAAAATATACAACCCTGATGTATGTATGTATGTATGTATGTATGTATGTATGTATGTATGTATGTATGTATGTATGTATGTATGTATGTATGTATGTATGTATGTATGTATGTAATGTAATGTAATGTAATGCAATGTAATGCTCACACTTCCTGATTTAGGCCATTCATTAGAAACTGTAAGTAAAGTCACAGTGGATGAAAAACACAGACGAAAGGCCAACACCAACAAGGTCTGAAATGTTACTATTATAATTACTATTACTTTCAGTTCGCTGTCGCTTTTACGGAGGACCTTTTGGCCTGGCACCCCTGCCATCACTGCGGGCTTTTTGGGAAAAGTATGACATAATTTGCTGCTCTGTAAGGTACTCATCAGGCTGGAAACGAAGTGCAGAGCTATCTGCAACATAAACGTGTATGGAGGTGGTATTAACAGCTGTGTGGTAACATTGATTCATCGGTTATAGTTGTGCATACCAGTATAATCCCAAACATAAGGCATTTCTTTCGCCAGTGTTCCTGCATTATGCTTCATTCACTGTGCACGACCTTCATCAAATTTTTCATCTAACCAGGACACCTGGTTCCAGCTAAACCGAATGTTCAGAGCAGATTCCCGCAGAGCCCAGCCAGATTCTAGTGGTTTACGTCCAGCGGTGCATTGACTGTTAATTGCTTCTTCGGTGTCAACTTCTTTCTCAATCTGTCTATGAATGTCATTTCAACTTGTGAAAATATTCTGCTGGTGTGAAATGAATGTCATTTGCTGTGCCACATCTTGCATTGTTTGTCTTTCTGGCAGCATATGGTGAGTTTCAGTGATAAGGTGTCTGATGAGATTGCCATAAAACTGGTATTTTCGACTACAACCTTTTTCTGGACAATCAAAAAGCTCATGTTGGTTTGGAGTCTCATAAACGACTGTTTCATCGGCTTCCATTTCTTCATCAGACTCTTCACTGCTTTGAACTCGCTGCCCAGGGACTTGGACTTCATCAGGTTGTGTTCATAGTCTGCAGAAAGCTGTTGCTGGACTACTCCACTATATTTACCCATCATCCAACCGCACCGTTACACTAAATGACTTTGACATTGGAGAAATCAGAAAGTTACAGATATTTGTGACCCAAAAATCTGATGATTATGAAGACTAGGATGCATGGTATGTTATCACTATCAATCAATCATTGACTGCCTCTTGGATTGGTTTTCAACTATTGCTATTAACTACTCTGTAATGATTCTAGGTTTATTGAGGCAATCTACCAAACCACACTTTGCAATAGTAGTCACAGCTATTACTACTACGATGTAAGATCCGCGTTAACGTGGCCCTATTGGTTTAACGTTGTGGAGCCGGCGTGAGATATCTGACCAATCTGAGTTACGATGTGTGTCTGTTGCATGTTTAGTGAACATAATGTCAAACTAAAAATTTACCAGTGCTATTGCTTTTTCACAAGACACATTCTTGTTAATATTAAAGTGAGCGATACATTTTCATTGGTTGGATGCTTATTGCCTTTTCTCTAATGAGTACTGTTGTTTGTGTATACACATACACATTTACCATACACAAAAATACACATTGTTTTTTCAATGTGTATACACATACACATACACATACACATTGAAAATTCGGATACACATTACCATACACAAACAGTACTCAAAATGTGTATTTTTGTGTATGTGTATTTGATCAGCAAAAGTCAAAAAAATTTCGAACAGAAATGTAAAATTTCGTTGTTTTTGCTGCAGTAATAAACAGTAGATATTCTCATAAAGCCTTCAATGGTCTCAGTAACTCGATTTCAAAGCTATTCAAGGTTTCAAGCAGCAGCCATTGAGGAGAGAATTGATTTTCATAGCATTTCTGACTGAAAATCTACAAAAAAATTAGCATTTTCAGTACAATACACATACACAAATATACACAAAAATACACATTGTTTTGCTGAATGTGTATACACAAATTACCATACACATTCGAAGGTAGATGTGTATACACATACACATACACATACACAAACGGAAAATCCAATACCAAACAACAGTACTAATGAGTTGGCTGTATACCATACATATGAATTCTCAAATAAACAATGTGAACAATACATACATACATACATACATACATACATACATACATACATACATACATACATACATACATACATACATACATACATACATACATACATACATACATACATACATACATGATGAAAGAGATTCACACTATATAACACACTGGTCTAACCCTCTTGTCATTGTTTTGTTAGTGTATTTACTATAAACTCCTTCATTTTGGTGCCGAGACCCGGGATTCATTGTTGTGTTGTGTTGTCCCAACCCACTCACTCATCTCTCATCTCTCAAGTTCTCACGTCTCTCAAGCACATCTCTCGAGTTCTCCCGTTATCTCAACTCATCTCAACCTCTCCGCGACCGCGTGCAGCCTCCTCGATTCCTGTTCAACCGCGTCTCAGTTTCCCGCTCTACCCAGACTCTCCATCTGCGGGCAGGATCAGGGTCGCCGCCAAGCGTTTCTCCCATGGTTTCTCTCATCTACATTCATCTCCCAAATGCTCAGCTACCCCATGCTCAAGTTCGTTCATCAACCCGCTACCACTACTACTACCTCACCCTCGCTCTCGACCACAACACTCATCTCTCATCTCGTGTCTCATGGTTCCCACTCTACCCCGTCTCGTGTCTCATTTCCCGTTCTACCCCATCTCACGGTTCCCGCTCTCCTGTTTCTCAAGTTGCCGGACGATCATCAGGCACAGGTGTGGCCCCGGTTCGATGCTCGTCCGAGGGGGAGTGATGAAAGAGATTCACACTATATAACACACTGGTCTAACCCTCTTGTCATTGTTTTGTTAGTGTATTTACTATAAACTCCTTCAATACATACATAAACAACGCCAAATATGCCAATTTTTGGTTGTCCTTGACCTTTGAGCGGCGATTTAACTTGCACGGAAACACATTTTGGCGACTTCTATACACCGTTAGAAGCGCAATTTGCGGGGCTTTAAAATAAAGCAATCTCCCAGGGGGTTCGGTTTTTTGTTTTCGAGAAAAATCCAATTTAGCAAATTTCACCATGCCGAATTTTCGAGATTTTTTCCAAATTTCGTGATGTGGGGACCGAACGAAGCAAGAAAAAAGCTCGTGTTCTATGTCAAAAGAAAGCCCATGACATGGCGATTCGATTGCCATGAATTACAAGGTTCTAGCTGGCCGGAATCGCAAGTTATGCTCAGTCAAACATGACACCTCAAGTGGCCGGTTTTGCTTGCTGGTGAGCCAACTTCCGAGGCCTGGCTCTGGCGAACAAGGACACGCAGGAGGCCGTGCTCTTCAAGTTTAGCATAAGTGATCGTTAGGTACAACTTCCCCAAACTAGAGACCCCAGAGCTAAGTTTTAGCGATGGCCGATTTTTCGATTTGCACATAGCAGGGTCGATTCTCTCGCGAACTGACTCTTATAACCGGAGAGGTCATACAGGGCGAAAACTCCGGTGTAAACATAAACTATTTAGTAGGAACTGTAGAAATGTAAAACTATGTAACATACCAACGTCAGTTGCGTTGGTTTTGCATTTTCCACCCTGAAGGCATCTGAGTCTATGGCACTCTAGAATTCCCTGCTTGTCAGGGTCCAAATCTTGACCTTGCCGCGCTTTACACTTGCACCACGATGAGCAACGCCCTTCGTAGTCGTGGTATTTCTTAAAACTCCTCTACTACTGTTATTTTACTAGCGGATTTTCATTTTACTATTTACTAAATTTACTACAAATTTAGCCCCTCAATTTAATTTTAATTTTTGTTTTACTACCAAGCTGCTCCGATTTTACTAATTTTTGTTTTACTAATAATTTTACTCATTTTACTACTATTTTACTATGATTTTACTAGTCATACATAAGGTCCGATTTTCCATCAATGATGCCAAGATCTCATAACTGACTGATGTTGGTGCCAAATAGTTGCTGAATTTAGGTAGTCTGAGGTCTGCTGCTCGTGCGGGCTGGTTGCTCTGGCGGCCAGCTTAGCGGCCAGGAGCGGACTTCAATTTTATTTACTGTTTATTCAAGTGATATCGAACGGCCTCCCTTAATTTTGGTATCCACTAATTCCTGCTCTCTTGTGGACGTGTGGCCTAACGTTTTACGAAGTTTGGTTCCGAAACGAGTTCAAAATCGTCAGTTTTTGTTCAACTGGATGTGTCTGTCAGCTAGCGCGTGGTATTGTGCTCTGGCCTTTATCATAACCATGCCGCCATCACTGCCTGACCCTATGCTGGGCCTAATCGATATGAGCAAACAACACCGTGCCAAGTTAAAGGTGGCTTCTTTGAACATTTGCTCTCTTCGGAACAGCATCGCCGAAGTGCGAGAACTTTTGTTGGGTGAAGTGGATCTCGATCTGTTACTGCTTCAGGAGACATGGTTAAATAGTGAGGCAAGTGTTACTGATTTACAAATTCCTGGAGTAGTATAGTACATGACACCCTAGACCGTATTTTGGACTTGTCAGAGAAATCCAAAACGTAGAAATCCAATACGTAGAAGTCCAAAATAGGGTCTACGGTATCATGTACTAGACTACTACTTTAGGCTCGGTCTGAACACGGAACGCAGTCGATGATAACGGTCAGAATTCATCGGTGGACGCAAACTTTACCAATACGATGTACAATACTTTTAGTTTGTTGTTTGCAACACTTTCTAGTTTAGCGCATTGCGAAAAGTGCAAAATATGAAGGCTTAGTTCGATTTCAGCCGCAAAATTCAAACTATTCACCGGTGTCCGACCGTCACCCTCTTCGACGCGGATTAGATTTTGCTGCTGGAACACCGGGAGAGCCTGTCTGTCCACAGTATGCAGCAGCATAGAGTTTGATGTTTACATTCTAATTATATTGACTAGTCTGTTTTCAGGGTAGTCATTGAAATGGAACAAGTGTAATTTCGTTTCATTCGCTGTTATATTGTTATGACCGAATTGTTAAGACAAATAGTAAATCTATGCACTAAATGTACTGTACATACAACCCGTTTATGCGAGTCGCTGAGAAATCGTTTCAAAAATTTTGTCTCAAACTAAGACATTTTTTCAGCCTTAGGTCGGGATAAGTTCGACGAGCCATTAATTCCGGTTTCTGTCTGTCTGTTATATACAGAAAAGTGACTAGCGCCACCCGCGCACTATACCTGTATAAGGCGCTCATCTATGATCGGTTTCTTCGGTTAGCTAGCTAGCTAGCTAGTTAGTCTAGGTACTGGTATTTATTTTTAATGTCTGTTCCGGTCTTTTGACAGATGTCGACCGCTACTAGACCGACCTATTCCACCACCGCACCCGCTATGTACTGTATATTTGTACGGTTCTCTAAAACGGTTCCCGTTCTCTGCTGCTGCTGGTATAACAAATGATTTAAAAAAACCGACTATTCTACGTAGCGCCGCCCAGTATATAAAAGGTTTCATTTGCAGAAGGCGATTAGTCGCCTAGTGTACACTGGGCGCGATGCCATCGTTAACGCGGTCGCAGGAGAAGATGTTTCACAGACTCTTTTTAATTCTCTACGTAGATCGATTGCGCAATGTGTTGAAATCGATGGTCAGCTCGCTCTGCCCAAGCTGTAGCCTATCCGTACCCGATCGATGGGAGGAAGAGTATAGGCGAGACTATAAACTACTGCGCCGATGCGACTGTCCCACCACTATGGCTCGAGCCTTTGAACAATGCGGAGCGACATCTCGTTTGAAATTGGCTGAATTGGAAGAACAGTGGTTGGTCATGAGACGATGGTGGGATATCGTTGTGCTGGAATTGAAAAAAGCTGAGGAAGGAATAGAATTTGTTCGTGCGAACGATTGCTACGCCAAGTTGGATGCAGACGCCGAGTGGAAAAACGAATTGCACCAAACTATTCGAACCACCGACTATGATGAAGTGTTGAATGAAAACGATCTGTTAAATGAATGTCGAATAATGTTTTCACAAGAATGATAACATTTTTATTCTAACTCTTCGTCTAACGGTTCGCTAAATACAAAATCCGGCGCCAACAGTTTACGTTTAACATAAAACGGTTGTAGTCCCGTACGCCGACTGCTGGTCGTAAAGATGGAAGTTTTCATGGGCGCGGTACGGAAAGACCTGTTTGTACACTCGACCGGTTCGCCTTCGTAGAGCGCTCGTTTGAATACTTCATAGCGCAGGATGTTTTTGTTTGTTCTAACCGAAACGCCTTTGGCAGCGTGCTTGACCGTATTTCCCGTCTCATCGGCCATGATATAGCATTTAGCCGATAGACCTATGAAAGCTTTCGCTTTCTTTTCAGTTTTGAATAAACCTGGAGTACGTTTGGAGTAGGCTTCCGCCTCCGCCGTCCGCTCATCAACCACGAATTTATACTTTTCTCGCTCGTATTGTTGACGCAGATGAGGAAGTACCAGATCGCGTTCCGGCTCTTCGCTAGCCCAACTCACCAGAACGCTGTCGGTGTCGGTGCCGCAGATCGTTAGCTTGTCTGTGTTGAAGTACTTGAGCAGAAAACTGTGTACAAACCGTAGGATGTTGAGCTTTGCCGCTCCGAATACAGCCACGGCTATCTGAATAGGCATATCGAATTTGTACACTTTCGGCCGCAGTTGTACTTCGGCGAACTCTTCTCCCAGCTCCAGATGACTTTTGTAGTTCGGTCCATTTACTAACAGTTCTAACCGATCCGAGTCGACGATACGATGTTCACTTCGTTTTTCGGGGTTGTAAGCGAATTTTCCCCACGCGCTAGCACCCATATGTTTTGCGATATTGCTCACGATAGTGTTCTTTTCTCGATCGCCCTCCCGTCTCATCTCCGCTATTTCCGTTTCGAACGCTTTGAATGGAAAGTGATGGCCTTGAAACTGAATCACTCTGTGCACCGTCACGATACGCACCCCGATCTGACATATGTAGCGCAACAGCGGAGTGTACATCAGCACTTCTTTTCCAGTCATACAAGCTACCAAGTTTTTTCGCGGTTTTTTAACCATATCGATTCCGTAGGCTTCACCCATCTCGGCTATTTCATCGGGTACCATTCGTCTGTTTATGTTGATGTGTCGAATGATGGGTGGAAAGAGTTTCAGTTTTTCATAGTTCGGATGCGTTGGATCGCATTCTACATCAACCAGCGCGAATCCAAAAACTCCCCCGTTTTGAATCAGACGGATTATCTCCATTTCTGACAATGTTCGCGTGTTCGCACCGAACCGTTGCGGTCCTAACATCCAATCTCGGACGAACTGTTTCAGTTGAATGTGAGTGCCGAGCAATCGTTTAAAATCGCACTCTCTCATCACCACCAGACGATTGTGATTGCTCTCCCAGACTTCATTTCTCTTCTCGGTTTTAGCTTTCATTTCTCCATATGTTTTACCAGTGACAGGACTGATCTCCTCATCCTTCAACCGACTCACTGGACATTCGGAACTGGTACAACCGTGTGTGTGACAACCGTCGTACTCGTAGATAGTATCGATCTCCGCCGAATAACCATCCGGACGCATCTGTCTATCGTGATAGAACACGGGTTCTCCTCCGTTCAGCTTGTGTCTAATGTATCGACCGGTGCATTCCGCCTCCCAGTCCAACCACTGAATAGCGGTAGTAGCGCGTTTTTCACCCATGAGCTCCGGCGCGAACATCCTTTCTTTTCTGCGAACCAGGTATGGACCAACGGGCATTTCCGAAGCCAACGCCGCCAAATACTGACTGTTGGCATCTAGGCTTTCCACGAACGCGGTTTTAGCGGTTGTACGCTGGTTCATGTAGGTAACGTTCGCCTCTTGATGACGTGTAAAGATTTCAGCCAGTCCACCCGTTATCCCCTTCTCTCTCAACAGTTGCAGAGTTTCTTCGTCCGGTACCATAAAGTGAACGTTGTGAGGAGCGTACTTCAACAACACCGGGACCATAGCAGATTGTATGGTGCAGTTATTGGAGAACAGGTCCACTCCGTACTCTCTCCACTTTTGCAACAACGTTTCCAAAGCCGGAACCATACACAGACAGTCGATTTTCACGTACTCCATCAGCCAATCGTACAAACTACGACACCCGGACTCTATCCAGAGTCTGACAAATTCTCTATAGTTCTGTTCTATTTCTTCATCGGTGTTGCCCAACGTGTTCTTAGAGGTCATGTCGCTCAGAAAGTCTTCTATGTTAGGAATTCCAAAATTGCGCAGATCATCGACATTTTCGATCCGTTTCAACACCTCATAAGGAAACCACGCCTTGTCTATTTTTTCCATTTGAGCATTGGTTCCATTATTCGCTGTTGTGGAGAAGCTGGCCACGAAATCTCGCAAACTCAGCGATTGACCACCCATATAGTTGAGAACGTCCAGTACGCGCAGTTTATCGGTCAGCAGCGCGTCGTATCTGCTAGCTCCCTGTTTCAAGATGAAGTTTATGCCGTCGTCTCGAGTCCACAAAGCGGTTGGATCTTCGTCTTCCTTCGATTCATCATCATCATCATCATCATCGCCATCACTATCATCGATTGCGACGAAATTGTAGTTGTACCGCTCCAACAATGGTAGCAGATGATCGCGCATCAGCGGAATGTCGTAGGATCGTCCGTTGAAAGAGATCAAGTTTATACGGCTCAAATAGCCGACGAGCTTCTTCTTTAATCGTTTCACACGCGCGACATACTGTTCTTGCGACTGCACACCTTGCAACATGTGCGCGATATCATCCAATGTAGTCAACAAATAACCGGCGCGTTGACAGTTCAACTCTCGCGATTTCATTCTCCATTCTTCCACTTGCTCGAAAAATTCTCTCAAATACTGATTACCTTCTTCTTCTTCCTCTCCACCCACCGACCGATTTATGAAAAGTCTAACCCGTTCATTGGGTAGGTTGGTTGCGGCGCAAAGTACCAGCGGTTTGTGTTGATATTCATAGACAGTTTTTGTGGTAAACGCGTCCTCCAACTTTTCCATCTTAGATTCTGCGTCGAATACGATGAAGTATGGTTGAAAAATGTGTGATGGATCGTTTACCACCACTCCGACCTTTTCCAATTCTTCTGCGATGCTCGATTGTCGTCGGTATTGACCGGATTTGACCACGGTTCGCGAACCGCCTTTACACTGCTGTTCGTGCCAGAGTCGATCGCGATTGCGTCGGAAAAACTTGGTACATTCGTTACACTGAAATCCGCCCAAGAATTTGTCTTCCTCTCCCGGTTTGATCAGGCAAAAATGACGATTCTTGAACACCATCACCTGGCAGACACCTTTCGTTTTACCCAACTGAGGTTGTCGGGTCAATGCGTATTTTCCATCGCGGGGGTCTATAGTATAGACTTTTATGCCCAAATCGAACAGATCTTCGACCAGCTCCAGTTCTCCGATTGACACTCCGCGGAAGTTGGCGGTTGAAATCTGACGGTTTTCACAGTAAACGCGAACCAATCGCTTAGCCTCTGATTCACAGTTCTGCGGGTTTTTTTTGGTTAGGAACACCGCCAAACATCGAAATAGACATAGGCCATCGTTGAGTAGGTTCTTCCCATTACTGTTGGTGACGAAACAGTACAAGTCTTTGCGTTTGGTTAGACTATCGGGAAAATCGTTGGCTGACAAGGCTCCGCGCAATGGAAAACTTTGCAGCGGTGTGACGACGAACTGAACGCTAGTAGATTGAAAGTAGACGTAACGCGAGTTGGGAACCTGCTGTAACAGATGTTCTCGAAAATCCTTTCTAGAAATATTCTCCACAGCGGTATCGATGTCGTTAGGTTTGTGAATGATGATAGGTCTGTCCAGCAGAGCGGTGTTAGCTCCCGGATGGCAGAAGTAAATGTTGTTTGTCACTCTATCGAACAGTATCATCCCGGCGCGAATGTTGACTTTGAAAACTCGACCGCGACCTGCGTAGGAACTCTGACGTTGGTAGACGCGATTCAACAGTTTAGAGATTAGACCGGGTGTTAGGGAGGTGGTTCGAAAATTGTAGACATCCACTGTTCGATAGTGTCTTTCTTTGGTTCGAATTTCGGGCCAGTACTGTTTGGTCAACTGCACGACTTCTTCATCCTGAATCGGATCGTCTTCTCTGGACCGATTCTTTTTAGCCGTGGCCAAAGGTTTGGGAGCTATCGTCTGTTTTCGTTTTCTGCTGCTGTCAGCAGTAGTAGTAGTAGTATCCATTGTTGTGGTAGCTAGCTAGCTAGCTACAGAATTTGTAGCTGGAGAGAGTGAGAGAGACAGCTACGTAATCGAACAGAGAGAGATAGACTGATGTTCGCAGAACGCGGAAGCGTTTAAATAGGTCGACCTAATAATTAACCTGTCAGGATTGATGATTGATGACTCTCTAATCGCTTAAATAGACCGATCGCGAATTCGAGCGTCATTCTCCTCACCGTTTTCAGCGCTGATCTGTGGTGGGATTCTAGAGTTGGCTGGGATGAACTATTCTTCTTCTTCGAACGTCATCGCAGACAATGATGATGATGATGATCAGAAGACCATAGTCGAGGATGAAGTCGATTTGAAAATTCTGTTTTTTGAAGCCGTCCGTCGGAACCTGTGTGTGAGAGAAGTTACGAATCGGCGATGCGACGGCTGTCGAGACGATCGTTTTGCTCTCAATCAACAGGCTCACGATGTGTGCCTTATGATGGATAGAGAGGAGCGACTGAATACCTATTTGGAAGAGTATTTAGAGTGCACTCCGCGTGTGGACGTGATGAATGCGTTCCAGGAGCTAGTGTCCCGCTTGAAGCTAACCGCCGGAAGACTATCGTCATTGATCTATAGTGTTTTGAATTTTTTTACCGATCACGATCCTCTGACCCGTCTTCGTATCGATAGCAAATGGCGTGAAGAGTTTAAAACCTGGTATTTGGCGAAGGATGAGTAAAAATTCATTTCATTACTTTATATTCCAATGGTGTAATAGTACAATCGCATAACATCGGAGGTTGGAATTGGATAGTCTCGAAAGTATATGCTATGAAATTCAGTTCCATTCATAATGAACACGAATTGAAGATAATAGAACTTGTAGGTGGCGTTACAGTGTGCGGCGGAAGAGCAAACGCTATTCGGATCTAACAAATATTTCATCGTCGTTTTAAACTCCAGTAGCTCTGTTTCTTCCCAATATACTCTATCGCCGCTGCCGCTGTGAGAGTGGTAGAGCAGTAGATAGTCGGGACAATGTTTGTAGGCCAATTCTTCCATAGCTTTGATAACGCACGTCGTCGTTCTCATAGATCGCGGTTGACCGCTACCGTTTCCCAAAATCAGCAAAACCAGCGCAGTATAGGCTAACGTCGATGCGATCTCCCTCCACCATCGTTCCAAAACTACTCCGACCTCCGTAGCCACCGTTCGCCACATAGCAAAACTGAACACTGATGGGACTAACCTAGTAGTCGTCGATAAAATGCACTCTGTCATCGAACTGGAACAAATAGATCAGACAAAGTTCGAAATCGACTTCGGTTTTCAGGAACTGGCAGTAGTACGGCTCCAACAGCTCGAAAGTTCTATCGAAACTTTTCTGAGAATCGATGACGCTGGTGAGATGGAACGGGTCGGGCCAGTGGAAAGGTAGATCATCCGCGTTAATCTCCACTAACTCCACCGGTAGCACTTTCATTTCATCCGCCAGTTTGGTGAAGTAGCGTTTATCCAACTCGGTCATTTTGTTGAAAATCGAATCAGTTTTTTCAAAAAGTTCAGCATTTCATTCGAACTGATCCAATACGGCTTGCAATGAGGCGGAGCCAACGTTGTGAGACCGAAATTGTGGGCTACGAGTTGTCTGGTCAGCGTGCCCACGAGTTCCCTCGCGCGCGCCTCGCGATGCGGTTTGTATCGGATCGGAGCCGTTATGGGTAAACTAGACCTCCACCGAAGGAGGAGATCATCGTAAATTTTGGACGAATCCTTTAGAATCGGTCTCCTCACTCTGTGCCAGCTGCCGACGTTTAGCGCGGATGTCGTAGCATCGAGAAAAGTGTCCTCTCCCTCTCCAGTCCATCTGTTCCAACCGATACACTGGCGGAATGTTGCGAAACGTCGATCGCTTATATCGTCGAAAAACTGGCGCAATTTTTCATCGATGTGCTTTGACAGAACATTTTCGAACAGAGATGGACATCGGTGAAAACGGTCTCGGAAGATCTTTTCCAAAAACTCGCGGACATAGGAGATACTTTTGATTAGGAGTAGCTCTTTATCCATCACCTATAAATAGTCGTTGTTTTATCAGTGACAGTATACTGTAGTAGAGTAGTGTAGTTATGCACGCTCGCGTTCACCGCCTACTCTCCCGATTGTGGACGGACAAGACCGTCGGCTTTACGACACCGGTAAAACTGTGGGCGGAGGCGAAAAAGCGCGATTCCAGCGTTAGACTGGAGGATGTGAAGAAATTTCTCTCTACTCAACCGAGCTACAGTCGTCACAAACGAGCGCCGAAACGACCGATTTTCGATCGTCCCATACTAGTCTCCGCCCCGGGTCAAATGGTCGCGGCCGACGTTTGGTATCTGGGTGTCGGAACGAAATCGCAGTTTCCCTACGCGCTAGTGGTTATGGACGCGTTCAGCAAGCTGGCGGCCGTGGCCCCGCTTCGATCGCTTTCTGGCAAAAATGTATCCAGAGCTTTGGCTAGAATAGTCGATGAAGAATTTCAATTTCGAACTAGAGCCTGTTTCACCGATCGCGGTCGAGAATTCGTGGCCAAGGAGACTAGACTAGTTTTAGCCGAGAGAGGGATTAAACCGATCTACGCCTCACCCTATAACCCGTCCAAAACGGCGCTAGCCGAAAGTCTAATTAGAACGTTACGCTCTATACTGGGTCGCGTGCTGACTTCGAATACCGCGAAAAATGGTTGGGAGGCGGTAAAAACCGCTCTCCGAATCTACAACAACACTCCGCATTCGGCTATCGGAGATAGAGCTCCGGTTACCGTCGGACCTCATAACGTCGGACTGGTTTTGAGCGAAATTTTGGATCGCAGATTTCGTCGACTTCCTTCCAACTACGGTGCTAGACCGAGATTCGAAGTCGGTGACGCGGTTAGAACATTGTTGACGAAAGAGAACCTCTTTCAAAAAATCAACGCGCCTCGTTGGTCGACTAATGTGTACAGAGTGCGCGCCGTAGTGCCGGGAGAGCCTCGTCCCAGCTATCTGCTAGAAGAACCGGTCTCGGCCGCCCTACTACCCGGCACGTTTCCCGAAAAAATGTTACAGCTGCGTCACAATATTTCTGGACTATAAAACGCTACGCTAGCTTCGAACTGACGTCATTGTCCGGCGATATGGTCTACGAAACGCATCTCTACTTATCCACCAGAGACTTGGAATCTGTCTCGGACAACGCCGATGTCGCCGCCGGTGGCTCTCTCCACTGGCGCTACTATCCTCCCTCCCGGTTGACGGATAGGCTTAACGAATATCGAGACAATGGATGGATGGTGTATTGTGAAAGCGTTACTATTCCTACCAACTACGTCTCCACGACCGACGATTGCGTGCTGGCTGTTTACAATAGAAAAACTAGACGTAGCGCGGTCTACTATTTCAAACCGACTGTCATAACCTCTACGATAGAGTTGGTAGACCGAGTGAAAAATGTGTTTGAAACGCCGGACTTCTTCAAAATCTTCGATCAGGATGGAAAAGTCTTATCGATCACCTATGATAAAGATCAAAACGTGGTCAGAATCGGTAAAAGCACGAAACACGCGCCGTTGGCCGAACGACCGTACCTGTTCCTACACTTGAGCAAAACTCTAGCCAAAAAGCTCGGATTCGACGAGAGGACCGTATTCTCGTACACAGAAATCTTCGAAAGCGGAGTCAGTTCTACCACATTTCCACAACCTATGGAACGGTATAACACGCTGTTCGTGCTAGCCGACTTCGTAGACTACAGTCTAATCAACGAAACGGCGCAAAACGTAATTTCGACGATAGACTATCCATTCGCGATGAAAAGTCGATCGATTCAAGACGCGAAAACATTCGCGATCTTTCCCCCCAGATGGGTTTCTATGATTCCAGCGAAAAACCGAGTCTGGGAAATCAAAATCGTCGATGAAAGCGTGAAAGTGTGCAAAGCCGTCTACCGAGGCAATCTCCTGTTTCACTTCGTTTTCAAACCGGCTCCGATATAGTATAAAATCGAAACCTTCGCAAAGACCACTCATCATTGTTGTTCTGTGTTCTGTCGAGCGGTGGTGGTTCTGTCTACGAACAGAACGACGACGACGTCTGTTATCAACATCCATGTCAGTCGGTGGTCTCGGTAGTCTACTCAGCGCGGATTCGTTTCAACCGGACAAAACCACCGAAACGATTCGAGGACCGGCTAGCAAATACCCGGAGGAAGCGGAGACTATAGACTTGGAGAAAGAGAAGCTAGAGTCTCGCGAAGCTTTGGCGGCGCCGGAACCCGCGAAACGACGTCGGTGTTGTAGAAAAAAATCTATGCCGCGTCGTCGCTGCTGTCCGGTGAGAGGACGAACCAACAACAACAACAAGAACCGTAAAATAACGAATCGAGGACGGGCGCAACAACAACGAGGAAGACGAGCCGTAAAGTCTAAACGATTGTCAACTAGTAGAAAACCCATCAACAATAAGCGATCGGTTCAACGCCATCGTAGACGGTGAAAAAATGGCTAGCGAAATTATCGTTCCCGTGGAAAATCAATTCTTTCGACCGACACCACTCTGCGACCAGGTGTTGGAGACTAGCGAGGAACATATCCAACCATCTCATCTCGATCAGAATCAGGGATTTATCGAATTCAACGTTCCCGAACACAGCTCATTTTTGAAAAACAAATTCCTCCTACAGTTGACATTCAATTTGCGAAAACTAAACGAGACTGGGCAGGAGGTGAAATTGGCGGCGGACGCCGCCACCGATCTCGTCGCTCCTATACCTCTAGCCGGACTGTCCAGCTTCAAATCGATTAGCCTCGGTCTGAATGGACACGAAATCGAAGGTACGCTGTTATATATTAACGCATTTATTAGAGTCGATAGACAGAATTTTGTTTTTTGCTAGGAAGAAGTGGAAATTGGAGCTATAAAAGTTATTTCAAAACGTTGGCGCAGCCTAAAGATTATCTCGAACAGCAGAAGGATAACTGGTTTTGGTTTCCCGACGACCCGGGCGATATTCAGCAGACGGACGAGTAAGCGGCTAACTTTTTATCCCGCGCGCGCGTAGTCTGTCGCTGCTACACTGTATTTTTATAAAACTCTACATTTTTTCAGCGGTGTGTCAACGGCGAAATGGAAAACTCGGCGCACTAAAGTGCTTACGTTAGGAGACATAAAAATCTCCTGTCCTCTACTGTTCGACGTGTCCGGCTCGGACAAACTTTTCCCGCCTATGACCCGCGTTCAAATTCGTCTGTTCCACGCGCCGGATGAGTTTCGCCTACAGACCAGAACCGCCACTCAGACCAAGTACAAATTCAACGTCGTCAAAGCCGAGCTGGTAGTTCAGAGAACGATCCTCACGGAACAAGCGGTTCAAGAGTTTAGACGCTGTTTCTCCGTCGATAGACCGCTAGTCTACACTTATCCCAGTTTCGAAGTGTTGGGTCCGTTTCAAGTTCCTCAAAACGCCACGATCTACAGCACTCGTATCAGACACGGCGTCCGTCCCAATACAGTCTACGCATTTTTCGTAGACTCGGATTCGGCGGCGGGCAAATTGGAGAAAAATGCTTTCTATTTAAAAAACCTCAAAGTCATACAGTCGTCGGCTAGATTCGGTGATGAAATTTCGCCCAAGAGCGCGTCGAGACTGACAACCAACTTCGATCCGCAGACCACCGAAGGTCCGTTGGACCTCAGCGACAATTTTCGAACGCTTCTGGAGAGCTTCGGTCAGCGGAGCACCTTCGTCGACATAGAGCGATTGGTCTACGGATATACGAGTAAGAATCGTCATGGTATTTTTCTCAGTTTAAAACTTTCTTTTTTTAGTATTCTGTTACCGTTTCGAACCGCTCTGGTATTCGAAACATTATCGATTGCCTAAGCCGGTCGGTAACAACGATCTCATTCTCGACTTCGCATTCGCCGCCGAAGTACCCAACAAAGCTTCGTTGTTCGTCGTGGTGGTGGGAGAGAGAAACGTAACCTTGCGCCCCGATGGAATCGTTCAAGTGTTAGAATAGTAATAATAAACCATGCTGCGAGGATTTCAATTGGCTCATATTTGCGGTCGTTTGGACCGACGAATCCAATCGATTTTCGCGGGACTTTACGCCGGCGATCAGTTGCAGCGGGCGTTGGAAATGATCGATCCCAACCGACCCAGTTTCGTCATCTTTAATACGGATCCATCTCACGCTCGCGGCAGCCATTGGGTGGGGGTCTATATCGATGCGACGGAATCGAAATTTTACTGGCTGGACAGTCTAGCCAATACGCCTCACTACTATGGAATGGACGAATTCTGGACTAGTTTGAGCGATGGAGAATTCGTGTCGATACCGGAACGGCTTCAGTCGGAGAAGAGCAGTCGTTCTTCTTCCGGTTTGTATGTGATTTATTTCGCGCACTGTCTAGCGCGTAATAATGGAAATTTGCAAGCTTGTCTGTCTAAACTTTCTCGCTTTGGTAGCGCCGATATTTTTATATTGAATTGGTTCGCGGAAATGTATCCCGGCGTAGAATTGGATGTGTCGAACGGCGTTTGTTCTAAACCTACTGGTGTATACTCTATGTGGTGTAGGGATTATAGAAAAATGGTGTCGGATCGTAAAACCGTATAAGTCTGGGATAAAACTACTACTGGTATAAATAGTGTTGTTAAACTAGCTCTCCCTTCATTCGTGGAATCGGAGATGAACGGAACGTCGGTTACGTGGACGCTTCAGTATCCGGCGTCGATGTTAGTGATCGGAAAAAGTGGAAGCGGTCGCTATTAGTTTTCGTTCAAAAGTTTCGTTTACTCCGGTTCTACCGTTTTCAGGCAAAACTACATTTTTGCTGAATCTGTTGAAAAACTGGGGTGCAGTTTGTCCTCGGAGACCGAGACTCAGAACGATCGCCGTCTACTACTCGGTTTGGCAGCCGGCCTACAGAGAGATTCGAGATCGTTTTTCCATCGACGATGGCTACGCCGTCTATTTCTACCAGGAACTACCCAACGACTCCAACCTCCCAACCACTAATGAACTGGACGCCGATGAGAGCGCGTTGGTGATCGTCGACGATCTCCAAGGCAAAACCGGCGCCGTCCGCGGCGGGGGCGATTACATTCGCGATTTGTTCTGCGTTCATTCCCACCATAAAAATCTGTTCGTCGCGTTTACTGTTCAAGATCTGACGGAAAATGGAAGTCTGTTGCGCACGATACGAAAAAACGCTACCTATCTAGTTCTCATGCCCAGCACGGCTTGCACTCTGGATATTAATACGATACAGAGAGCGCGTTTTCCACATTATCCTCGATTCTTGGGCGCTGTCGCGAAGCGTGTATTCTACGAGCTGGAGCGCGACTATTTAATAGTCGACTGTTCCGATCAGTCCGTCAAAACCGATCAGTTTCGCCTAAAGACCGGTCTGTTCCCGGGTGACTCGGAAAAGCTGCTCTACAATCCTAGATGAGCGGCGACAATAGCGGCGGCGGCGTTGGTGTCGGCAACAGTGGATCCGCGACGACGACGACACCCGTACTCGTCCTTAAACTGTTGCTCAGCGAAGATCGTCGTCTGACACCGGTTCAAAACTATATTCTGCGCACTACTTCTACGCGTTACGACGGGTGGCTGAAATTCGCGCGTTTCGGTTTTCGTCAACTCGCTAACTGGTTGGATCGCAGGAGCGGCGACACTGTCGGTCGGCGACAGAAACAGCAACGCGAAGAGAAAACCGCGTTGTTACTACCTGTCACAGAAGAGGAGGCGTCGATCTTGTTGAAACACCGCAAGCTGATTCGTCGTTTCCTCAACTCCAAACAACCGGTCGGCTTCTTTCGCGCTCACAAACGGAGTCTGAAACCGTTGCTGAATATAATTCTCGGCTACAACTGATTATTATTATGGCGTTCGTGGAATACGTAGCCGTGGAGCGGGCGCAGTTCGAAGATATCAAACAACAGCTATCAGCAGTACTCGGCCAACAACGAGAAAAACAAGCGGGAAGTTCGAACAACTACGATGATGGCGATTCACCGATGAAGATGAGCGGAGGAGGGTTAATAGATGAAGAAGAAGAGATTAGAGAGATTATCGATTCATTGCCCGAAACTCGACGCCGCCAGTCCGCTCAACGGATGTTGGAGATTTTACTACGCGGTCGAAAGTTCGGCTACGACCATCTAACGGGCGAAATCTTAATCGCAGTACCAGAACAACAACGATGTCAACGCGTCAAAAACAGTAATCTGAGAGACATTCTGTTCTACGTCAGCGGTGATGGCGGTGGTGGTGAGGGTGTATCCGATTATTATCCTATCGGTGTAACAGAATTTGTAAAACTGTTGTCTGAGACTAGATTCGGCAGTACCGAATTGCACGACGCTAGTTTGCGCAAAATGTTATTGTCCTATCGCGAGAGTAGAAAAGAATAAAGTTTTTTGTCAGTTTTGTTCGCGTTCTACTACTAGTACTAGTAAATTGATTTTAGTACGAATTCAAAAAACCAGTAGGTTTGTACCTATGCAAGGATTTTGTAGTCATTTTACCTCGTCTTCTCGTTCTTCTAGCCAAGCGTCGAGCTCGGCCCACATTTCGCGCGCCGCTTCCCACTCTTCTTCGTCGGAAACGTTGCAAACGTCGTCATCATCGCCGACCCATCGTCGCTCTCGACTACTTCCCTCCTCGGTCGGCGGCGGCGCATTAGAAGAACTGTTAGAGGACATGTTGCGCGGCGAGGGTGTATTAATGCTAAAGCGAGCGCGCGCGGTATATATACATACTACCGTCGACCCAGATCCATCATCATAATTTTTTTTTTCAATCATCAAATATCATCATCACCCCTCCAATTCCCCCTTCCACGTTCGCAGAAATTCTTCGAGCTCATCCAACCCGCTGCTTCGATCTACGACGACAGTGGAGGAACAACGGGACTGCTGCTGCTGCTGTTCTATGTCATCGTCGTGTCGCAAAATCGTCGCCGCTGCGGCGGCGCCTTCATCCCACCAGCACTGGTCGGCGGCGGCGGTCGCACCGGCGTGTTCCGCGACGGTGGACGGCGGCGGCGGCGGTGGCGTGGTCAACTTTTTTTGACGAACTATTAGCCACCACAACCGGTTCCTACAAAATTTTTTCATTCCATCTCCGACACTACTACCATACCATACTCTCTCTCTCTGCTCGCGCAGCGCGAGACACTCGTAGTATAAAATTGAGGTTTTTAAATGTTTTATTCCAAAGAATAATTCTCATCGTAATAGAGTTATTTGTGGCTAAATTTCAGTTTAGTTGTAAACTTCATTCTTTCACTAAATGCTACTGTACAATGTATAATTCAGCTTCCGCCGGCTCAGAAAATACATTTTAGGGGGATTTTTTAGGGTTTTTACAAATTTTGGGGGTTTTCTGGGAGAATTTGTCCGCGAATTAGGGGTTTTTTGGTCTACAGACCGGACAACACTGACGAAAATTACTACGAAGGAACCGTTTTATTTTTACACTACCTGATGACCAGCGGGTTGACAGTCGTCCCCACTCCGTTTTTTTTTTTTTTCGGTGGTGGTGGTGGCGGTGGCAGCGGTTCCTACAACATTTCCATTTTTCTTTCTACTGAAGAATGTATATTAGGAACTATGGTAGTCAGTTTCTAGGAAAAATATTCTAGGCCGGTAAAAGGTTCTTCTGAAATAATTGGTAATGCACACATTTCACCGTATTTCCTCGATTCTCCTTCACTGTAGTTCCCCAATCAACGTATTATCCTCCGCCACTGCGGCAAATAAATATAATAGTGGGAAAGCCACACGAGTGGCGTACTGCGTTTTCATAAAAAAAAAGTAAGCGCAAAGTTTTTTCCTGATATTCATCGATTGTAGGACACTACCCCCCATTAACGTGCGACAGACGCCGGGCGGCGTAGCGCGAATAAACTGTACTATGCACATGAAAACACTAAAATCGACGAAAATTTTTTGTAACTTACTTATACAGACGCATATATAGATCTCTTTCATACCGGAGCAAGCGAAACCCGCAGACTAAACACCTACAAACAAGAATTTGAGAAGAATAATACACCAATGACTAATATAGCTTACTTATATCTGTTTTTGCAATCGTGGCACTTTTTAAGCGCACCGACTAGCATGCGGCTACACTTCGCGCACTGGAGTCCCTTTTTCGACGGTCTGGGTCTAGTGTGCGTTACCTCCGCCTTGATTGAGTATCCCTAGATTGCGTTACACTACAGTAGTAGTACTAGACTCGGTCTACTAACGTTATAACACACGACGACATAGTAGCAACGTTACCTCCTCCGGGACAGTTCAGTATACCCTACGGAGCCAATGCTGAGCGGATTATAGACAACCCCAGGTGCAACGGGGCTAGTCCCTAAATGGTAACACCCCATTCCGGGTACGTAGCCTTGTTCCTGTTGGCTACGTGGTTGTTGGCCTCCGACTCATGCTTGGACTGTCGGCGCTAAACCGTCCCGGATGTCCATTGGGAATTTACCTTCTGCCACTGATGATGCCTAGAGCTGACGGTTTAATGTGCAGCCGGACCATCCATATCTCGACTGTGCGACAGATGGACCCAGTGGTACAGAAGGGTCGACCGCCCGACTTTTCCAGCTTGAAGAAGCGGCCATCTATTGTTCCCGGCAACAACAACAACAACGACATAGTAGTACGGTCGCCGTTAGCAACCACCCGAACAGTAACGGGTATAGGAAAACAGAAACGAAAAGTCTTTTCGAGAAAAGTTTATTCATTCAATGTCAAAGCCTAATGTTTTCAGCGCACCGATTCCATCCACCGCCGCTGTACCCAATGAGCTAAAAACACACACACACACGCAAACTGAAGTTTTTTCTTCTCATTTCTCAATTACAGAGTTTTACCACTTTTAATGGTTTTCGAACAGAAGCTGCGATACCACCCGTTCTGGTTGTAATATACTGTAGGTTTCCCAAACACTTTATCGCATTTTTCTATTGGAATTCATGAGAAATCGAAATTTGTCAAAATGATTTTGTGTTATCTCAATTTGGGAAAGCATTTTTCGATTTTTTATAAATTTCATTTTGCTCAGTGACGTATCCACGATTTGGCAAAGGGGATTGTAAACTTTTGAAAGTGTTCGGTTAGGTCGCTACCCAACAAACAGGATAAGAAAATTTAGCAAATCGGTCTTCAAAAACGTGTTTAAAAGACATTATGAGATTAAAATTAACAGAAATTACAAGTTTAAAGCGGCGCGATCGAGCGGCTGTCCGAGCGGGGTGAGAAAATTTTGAAAATATACCTAAAACGCATTTAAAAGACGTTCCGATCATAAAACAGACGGTTTTAGTACATAATTCATTACTTTCTCATCTACCCCCACCGCAAAGGGTTTGTACCCTGGATACGCTACCGATTTTAGTATAGTGATTATGATACTACGCTACTCTGAAAATATGCGTACTGCAGCTTTTATAAAACTATTATCCGAATTTTATGAAAAATCGAAATTCTAACAAATTTATTTTCTACGGAGACGTTTTTTCCTACTGAAAGATTTTTTCTACGAATCTAAAATCAGTCAAACACATTTACTGTTTAGTCAAACGTTCTGCAAATCTCGATTTAGTGGTTATGATAGTACGCTACTCTGAAAATATACTGTACATACTGTAGGTTTTCTAAAACTTACTACCAGAATTTTATGAAAAAGTGAAATTTTTGGAAACTTATTTTCTGTAAAAGGTTGTCTACGAATCTTTTTTTTAGACAAAAACAGAAGTGGGGGATCTAGTGGAATCATTTTGTTTAGTCAAACATTCTGCAAATCTCAATTTAGTGAAAAAGATTTTCTTGGGAAATACCTTTTTCACGATTCAGATTTTCATGATTTCGTGATTTTTAACTATAATAGCACAGGCATATAAACTTCCACCGAATTAACTAACATAATTATTGGTAAGTTGTACTGTGCATACGATTTACTTTTGGAGAACGTTCTTTTTCTTCTCGCTTCTCAAAAGAGAGTTTCACAGAAAATTTCAAAGCAGAAACTACGATACCACCCAACTCTTATACTATACCTATCGTAGGTTTTATGAAAATCGAAATTCTTAGAAAACTCATTTTCTACGGAAACGTTTTATATGAAATAAGCTTCCGAAGAATCGCAATTTAGTCAAACAAATTTTCTTCCATCTCTATTTAATCGAAAACATTTTCTGTGAAACCCATTTTTTCCTAATTTCGATTTTGTAAGTACATTGTTTACCTATTTCACAGTTTGTCCAATTCTCTTTGTTTGACGACTTTATACTCAGCCATGAAGATCGGCAGATTTTGCTTCAACGCGAGCAGATTTTGCTGACTGAGTGAAAGACGCTTATCCCAATTGACCGCTCTGTACTTGATACCGCCTTCTTCCTCGTCATCATTCACCAGTTTGTAGTATTCCTACCAAATACACAGTCCGTTTTCATATTTTATTTTGAAGTTCTGTACTACCTGGATAGTACAGTACGATTTGTTAGTGTTGTGGTTGACATACCATTGCAGCTGTAACATAACATTTTTGTGACAATTTTTCAACTCGATCCATTCTTACACTTACTCCTATTACATTCCCGTTCCACGATTTCCCTATTTCGAAAATCTTGGATGTGCTGCCACTACTCTCCCTTTTCCCCTGTTTAGCAGCAGCAACAGTAGCGGCAGCCTTCGCGAAGCTATCGTCGTCCTATAATAGATCGACATCAGGAGTTTTAGAACAATGTTTATCATTCCAAACACTGCTGACCGGTGGCGAAGTTTTTCGTTTGCCGCTAGCCATAATATGACACCTAGTACCTACCAAAGCGCTGCGAAATGACGGCAGTAGTAGTGAATGCGCAGATAGAACTTATATACCATAATCTAGGCCGATTATGACAGATTACCCTTTATCCGTATATAAACCAGAATTTTTGCAGTTCACATACTCGACCACTCGACTGACAACAATTTTCTGAAACTCACATTTCATAGATTTCGTTTTCTCCGAAAAACCGGGTGTAAATGTTTAAAAGTTATAACATATGTAAAAGATTTCTCAGTTCCTGGAAAAATCTCGTATTTTACTTTGCCTACCGTTCTTTCGATGAAACAAAGCTTTTATAACATTCTGTTTCCGAGTTTTACGGTTTCTCCGAAAAACCGGGTGTAAATGTTTAAAAGTTATAACATATGTAAAAGATTTCTTCGTTCACCACAGAATCCCATTCGATGATTTCTCAGTTCCTAATGGAAAAATCCCGTATTTTACTTTGCCTACCGTTCTTTCGATGAAACAAAACTTTTATAGCATTCTGTTTCCGAGTTTTACGGTTTCTCCGAAAAACCGGGTGTAAATGTTTAAAAGTTATAACATATGTAAAAGATTTCTTCGTTCACCACAGAATCCCATTCGATGATTTCTCAGTTCCTGGAAAAATCTCGTATTTTACTTTGCCTACCGTTCTTTCGATGAAACAAAGCTTTTATAACATTCTGTTTCCGAGTTTTACGGTTTCTCCGAAAAACCGGGTGTAAATGTTTAAAAGTTATAACATATGTAAAAGATTTCTTCGTTCACCACAGAATCCCATTCGATGATTTCTCAGTTCCTAATGGAAAAATCCCGTATTTTACTTTGCCTACCGTTCTTTCGATGAAACAAAACTTTTATAGCATTCTGTTTCCGAGTTTTACGGTTTCTCCGAAAAACCGGGTGTAAATGTTTAAAAGTTATAACATATGTAAAAGATTTCTTCGTTCACCACAGAATCCCATTCGATGATTTCTCAGTTCCTAAAGGAAAAAATCCCGTATTTTACTTTGCCTACCGTTCTTTCGATGGAACAAAGCTTTTATAGCATTCTGTTTCCGAGTTTTAAAAACAATTTAAAATTAGAATCCGAACAACAAATCTTTTTAGATACCGAATGTACGGTGTGCGCGTGCGTGTTTGTATATGTGGTTTATCACACAAATTCCGAAGCAATGGTCAAAAGCGAAGCGCTACAAAGACTAAAAAACTCTATTTCGGTTAGAAAAAAAAAGAGGGTGGGGCGGGCGCGCTACCGGTTGTACAGTTTTAAAAGCCGAGCCGTCCTACTACTACTAGGCGGTTAACAATAAAGTGAAAAGTATTACGACGACCCAGTTTTTTATGAAAAACGCATTATAGACCCATCGTCGATTTTAGCAAAACACATTAATCATAGCCCTTCGGCGGCGGCGGACTATAATTTTGTTTCTAACAAAGAACGCCGATTATTATATTTTCGGCGTGGAGTGCATATGCATCATGCGAGCGGCGGCGGCGGCGGCGGTGGAAGGTTACCCTACCGATACATAATCGGGGGAAAGGTTAAGAAGAAGAAAAGCGAATAATACCATTGGCGAACCTGGGAAGAAATATCCGCCGCGGTCGGTGGTACCGCACCGTAGAGTCGCGGACAGATGCGAAATTCCAAACCTACGGTTTTTCGGACAATTTTCTGTATATTCTCCGTTGGTGGGTGAACTTTGAATAATTCGCAGACGATTTACGACTCTCACAGACCGAAAAGCGGATCGAACCGAACTTTTCTAACATTGTATAAAGTCGGCGAGAATAAGTCGTTTTGGCAAAACACATTAATCATCATAGCCTACATTAGCAAAAGAGCGGTGCAATCTGGTTTTTGAACAAAAGCATCATAAATCGCTGTGGAGGACACGGTAGTAGTAGTGGTACAAACGCACAGTACCAAAACGACGAGACCGGAGATGACAGCCACCCGATCCATGTACGTACTGCCGATTTTTATGGGAAGAAATTTCAGGCACTAAAATTGTTAGAATATTGTCTGTAAAACAGCAATTTCTAAAACAAATCCCCGGATTTTTAGTGATTCTACGTAGTGCAAATGAATAGTGTACCTTTCTGTCCAGACAGCTCGAACATAGCAACCAAATCCGTTTATTGTTGGCAGCGCGGACCATCGTTGGTGGTACCCACATAACCCGCGTCCACCGACACTCCTGCGGCGGCAGGCGCCCGGCGAACTAAATCACCGAACAGACTGTGCGAGGCCTATAGAAGAACAAACGCTTCAGACCGTTATTTTCGACCGGACGCGAGTGTTGGGAACGCAGGAGAAAATATTGGTGAGTGCGGAACGCCATAGTCCCCGGCGGCGACACTGGTGGCGGGACTGTTCTATAAAATACATACTGTACGTACTGTACGTAGTAAGCGCATCGTAACAAAAAGCAGTACCCCGTCAGACGTTCGTAGCTTCAAGCCATCTCCGCTGCATGACACCTCGTCTTGTCCGCCAGCCACCGAAACCATCACCACCGAGGAGCATAAACGGTGGCCGCCAACGGACTATCTGAAGAAACCAAGTATTTCCAGGATTCGCCCACTACTACCACTACTGAGCTAGGAAAGTGGGAAAACGCCGGGAGCTCGATTTTTTTGGACGTTTGCACATAAAGCTTCATTTCTGTTCTCAAAACATTAGGCCTAGGGGTTTCAAACTTTAAAAGCATAGTGTATAGAGGAGGTGTTGGTCTACCAACCTAAAACAACACTTATACACTGCATGCGGTCTAACAGTTTCGAGTAGTAATTCGTATATGGACAGTACAAACGCATACATAGACGGGTATTGGCGTAGCTAGTGTAGTTCACCGACTTGCGGTTGTCTGCGGTGACCGAGTTCATCGACCCATCGACCGCGTTCTGCGCCACGCTGGTAGTCATCGCGTTCTCCGCGTTGCAGTCTGAAACACCGTCAACACAAAGTTTTTCTAATAGAGAAAAGAGGCGCCGTTCGTCGGCCGTACGTACACACATGAGGAGCGACTGGCCGCTGGACACAGACACGCATTGCATCGGGGCAGAATTGTAGCGCCCGAAAAGTTTATCTCAATCGCCATCTACCCCGCCTGTCTATAGAGGTCTATTACACTGGTGGACGCAGCAGAAAATCTAGTCTGTCCGTCGGTCGGTCGCAGCGGAAAAATTGAGTGGGCGAATTTTTAAACTCGTCCGACGACGGCTGTCATGTACGTACATGGACTGGGCGGCGGCGGAGAGCGATATTTTATTCACGTTGCGTCAGTCCGGCTCCCAGCCGTCGGCGGTCGTCTCGCCGGCAGCCGACCTATAGAACAGGTGAAAAGTTTAATTGTCCGCGCGACGTTCATTTCAGTCGCATAAACTAGTATCTGGCGGTCGGTTTTGTAGTGCGTTGATGATTTTAAACGTTAATCTACTAGTACAGTTTGATTTAGTCTAATAATAAATCGACGTTCGTTTAGGACCGGTCGTTGATAGTTGACCAACCTTCGGCGAAAGGAGCTATTCTACTATCATTATCCAGTTGTTGTTGACTAAATTTCAATCACGGACGCAATAACATACTAGTACATGACACCGTAGACCCTATTTTGGACTTCTACGTATTGGATTTCTACGTTTTGGATTTCTCTGACAAGTCCAAAATACGGTCTAGGGTGTCATGTACTATACTACTCCTGGCTTCACTTTGTTTTCAAACCCGCGATTTTTTGCCATGCACGGCGGCACTGCCATCTACGCTCGCACTCATTTGCAGCCAGAAATTTACCAAGAGCTCACTGTCAGGGCAAACGGCGTTAGCTACGAGCAGCTCTGTGTGAAGTTGCGCCCGAAAAGGAATTTTGCCCCGTTTTTCGTTTTGAGCTGCTATAAGCCGCCTACCGTCCCTCTACATGCAGCTACTAATGCCATTACTGATGCGGCGGAGCATTTTCAGCATTTAGACAAACGTTTTGCTGTGTTTGGTGACTTTAACTCAAATCTGGCTGAGCCGCAAGCAGCAGTGAGTGCGGTATTACAACAAAATTCGCTGTCTCAAATCATAACCCAGTTCACGCGCTGCACCAAGGATTCCAGAACCCTTATTGATTGGGCGATTGTACCAGAGAGCCAGAGCGTCGCTGGTTCAGGTGTTTTCTCTGCTACAATGAGCGATCACTGCCTGGTATTTGTGGCACTCGAAATCAAGCACAAATATCCAAAATGGGTCTACAAAACAGTGCGAAAATACCGAGAAATCAATCCAGAAGCTTTTTGCGCTCATTTGTCAACGCTTGACTGGAGCGCGGTTTTAGATG